>WEKY01029393.1:265-19057 GCA_013390045.1 Picathartes gymnocephalus | reverse complement strand
TTAAGATTTCTTTCTTGAAGAATATCTAGTCTTCCTGGACTCCTTTGCCATTCAGGACTGCCTCTCAAGGGACTCAGTCAATCAGTCTTCTAAACAGGCCAAAGTCTGCCCTCTGGAAGTACAAGCTGGCAGTTCTGTCCAAAACAATTTTGTTCAATCGCTGAATGAATCAATGTTACCCTCTTCTTTCTCTGTCAGGCAGTGTCAGAGACACAGCAGTGTCTCCCAGCAGTGGCTGGGTAAGCGAATCTCCTCTTCCCACACACCAGTCCTTCAGGTGGCACTGTGCAGCACGCTGTGCAGCGTGTGGCGAGACTGTGGTTGTACAGACACATTTCAGCACGGGGCTGCATTTGCCTCCACTGCATGCTGCCGCCTTCTAGCTACGAGGGTTGGTTTGCTGCACATGCACCTTTCTTTCTGCACTACACCATCTCTTGTAGTCCACGTTAAGGTCGTTTTGGAAACAAACTTGTTCACTTCTTGATGGAAACGTTAAAAGGTAATGTATAAAGGTGGTAACTCTGCTTAAGACTCATTCCTAAGACACATAGGGAAAAACAGAGTATGTATTATGAGGTGGATTTTTCTTCTTTCTTTCTCTTCCTTTTCATTATTTATTTGATTATATAGTTCTCCTTTTGCCATGTCACTTGTCAAGTAAGACTGCAAGCATCTTTTAGCAGGATCTGTTAACTTCTTTTGTTCTTGTTTGTTTGTGCTTTGTTTTTCTCTGAGGCCTAGGAAGGTTAAGTCCTCATGGAAACTATTAAGATGTAACATAACTTAATTATTTTCTAACAGAAACACACTTACAGATAATGCAACTTGAGAGAACACAACACTCACTAGTAATTACCTTTTGATTCCAGTTTGGTATTCCCTGAAACTTTCTTACCCTAAAGATGTTTGTAGCAGAAAACCAACAAGGATATCTTCGTAGGTCTAAGTGTTATACAGATACTAGAATTTCCCATTTATGTGTGATCTTCTGTGTGTGCAAAATAGGTGATTCCTACTTTTAAAATCCTTATTAGTGGTTTCTTCTATTTTTAAGGGTGGTCTTGTTATGTTTTTCTAGAAGCTAACATAACACTGTATTTATTCCAACCAAAATTCTACAGTATACCAATCTAAAAAAACCCTTTATATGAAACAAAAGTTAATATTGTTAATATTACAGGACTGGTAAGAAATTTATAAAATCTCCCAATGCCATTTCATGATATTGACATCTTCCATATTATTTGCTCATGCTTCATTTCTGAAACAAAGACATACCTCATTTGCTACAAATTAACTGTAAGTCAATATGAAAGTTATTGTATTTATTGTTAAGTATTACTTTAACATCTATTATTTCACACAGTGCAATTTCTTTGTCTGTAAATCTACTGATAGTGTTATATTGTGACTCACAGCCAGCACTATTCCATTCCAAGAATCTAAAAGAGCTTAATAATTTTGGATGGGGATCCAAGGAAAAAAACCAAGGCTAATTCCTTTGTCAGTAAAATCATAACATTAATATAATCCTTTTTTTTTTTTTTTTAATTGGAGGAGATTAAATCAGTTGCGTTTGTTTGCTGTGGAAATTTAGAGACTGTTTAAATATTTAAGCACACAATTTAAAGGATGAATGTCCCATGCTCTTGAATAGTTGGCAAAAAAAGTTTGTGGGCATTTACTTTCTCTCCATTTACACATGCTCTTTGACTGGGCCAGAAGGCAAACAGTCCTTATCACTGACATCTGCTTTCTGTATCACTCAGTAGACGTCTTTGTGACTGCCTCCCTCTAACAGCTGGAGACTTGACTTCCTCCATCTACACACACACACACACACACACACACACACACACACACACACACTTTCTAGGAAGCACTGCATGTACTGTCTGAAATAAATAATTCGGAACAGAAATAATTCTGGGACTCATTGGTGTAAAAATTAAGCAGTTGCTTCAGATGCCCTTTCAGACTCAGTACAAAAAAAAGAAGGAAGTTAACTTTTGCTCCTTGTTTTTGCTTCTTCAGGCTGTAAACAAAGTGAACTGCATCCCAACCATTGGAACCACTACTCCAGATGTTGTATTTGACTCCTCAGACTCCCTGGTCTAACACACAGATACTATTTAGAAATTCTGGTGCTGCTTTGTCTTTAGTTTCTACAGAATGCATGCTTTTTCCAACCTTTTTACAACTTATGCCACATTATCTTCTCTGGTCTCCTATACACACATACTATATATCTCTTTACCTTACAAATTGCTGCTCCTAGGTTCTAGTTTGTTATTCAGACCTTTGATCCTATTTTTCCTTGCTGAATGACATAATAGCATATCAAACTTAAGTTTTTAATTATCACTTTCAATACCCACTTTCCAAATTATTCTCTGTTCCAAAATTCATCTTGCTTCTTATGCTTCGTTTATTCTGACAATGGTCTGAAAAGTCTAGACAGTAGCAGAAAAAAATATACACTATTTCCTACATAAAGTACCTTAGAAATTCCCTATAAGAACCCTATGCTGCTGAAATTAAAGTGTTTTTTGGAGAATGACTTCTACTAGGATGTGTTCTTTAGTAAGCTGTGCAGATGTGTAAACATGCAGTTCACATGCACTTCATTTCACCTCTCCTGGGCCCACCTGTTTATACTTAGCCTCTGAGCATGATCCTGGCCTCGTAAGGCTTTGAAAGGGGTAGCCCGTGGGCAGCTTAGCAAGGGACACTGATGCTAACAACACCTTGCCCTAGCTGGTGCTGGAATAGCTATGATCTGCAAGCATTCCTCATTTGAAGGTAACTCACACGTTGTTAGGCAGGATATTCTATGCATGGCATTTGCAGAGAACATACAATGTCATTGTTAATGTTGCTAGGTACTGGCTCCAGAAGCTCTGTGAGCTTTATTCTTTCTTTTCTCATCATACCCATATTCCTCAGAGTCCAAGTGATGTTAAGCAATGTTTAACATATTGACCCACTGTACTGACTTAAACACCATTACAGAGTTAAATGTTGCACAGAGATCAGGTAGTACAGACTTCTTTTAGATTGAGTTTTAGAAGGATTAGTGTATTTATTGATCTATTGGAGACTGGAATTTTGGTCAAATTTTCTTTATCTTAAATTTTCTTTATCTCATCAAAAACAAATTAACTCCATTACAGCACTCCATAATTATTAATCATGTTATCTTTTCAGTAATAGTGCAATTCAAGCTTCATTTAAAATTATGTCTTAGGAGTTCAAGGGAAACAGCAGAGAGAGTAAAGATCACATTAAGCCTCTTGTTTCAATGTGTGAGAAGCGTCATTTAAATTTTTCAAGTCAAGTCTTGGCATTGGCTAGAGAGAACTTGGCTCTGCTCAAAGGAACAGACTTCTGTCAATGTCAAGAACAACCCTAAAGAGTAAAAACAGTGAACACAGAAGGCTGCACTGAACCTCTGGTTTAGAAACAAACAGTGAGCAAAGATTAACATTTATCTGAGCTTTTAATTTGTTTTCACCAATGCAGACATATCAACATATATGCCGTGACTTCATGTTGCTATGTACTCCTTCAATGGAACCAAAGAGTAACAGAGAAAAGAAATGGACATCCAAGTATATTTTAAATTGAGGTTGTGTCTCTGCAGAGAAATCAAAGTACCAATTTTTTAGTACAAATCTTGGAAAATCTCTGCTGCACAAGTCACAGTCAGACTGTATGCTAAGTGCTCAAAACATTTTGCCAATTCCATAATTCCTCATGTCCTAATTTTGAAGTTCAAAGTACACTTTAGGTGAGAGTGCTACAGCTTTGACGCTACGAAGAGAGCAGAAAATACAAGATTGTCAGTAAATTTTAAACAGGAAGATGTAAGTTCTTGTACACTCATCTATGACCTGGTTGTTTGTGAAAAGTACTGAGAGAATAAAGTTCTTCTCTCCAGAGGGCACTGGGAACGCAGTGTAACTCTCACCATACCCACATAGCCTCAGCAACCCCAATTTGAACGACTGCTTCAATTAAGAAAGCAGATGGTCATTTCTCCATGGTTTACTTCCTACTGGTGCTAGTGCTAAATGAGGCAGGTTTTAACTGCAGTTATGTAGTAGAGAAATGGAAATACTAAACATTATTGCCAAAAGTATCTTCTTGTAAAAGTTATGCTGCTACTGAAAGTTAGTTGCTTCTGTTGTTTAAAAAATTAATGGTTATACTATGTGCTTTTGAAGTAGCTAGTTACTCACAGAGTACTTGCAGCTAATTCTTGGAAGGCCGGCTAGTCATACACTGCTGGCTTTAGTCCTTGTTTCCAGCTCCTACATCACATGAAAGACAACTAAAAATACATTAAATACTTCTCCATACAAGCAAGCTAAAAAAATGCTGCAATAATGTTAGGTGCTGAAAGTAAAAGTGTTGTGTGCAAAATTATGAAGAGAAGCAAAGGAAGTAAAAAGAGATTGCAATCTTTCTGCTAAAGTGTGGTCTGTGATACAACAAGAGAAAACCTTGACAATGTTCAATTTCAGAATTTCAGCATGTTTTGGATATTCCAAAACTGTATCAGATATTCAAGGTCAATCACAGTTCTAACCAATATCATTTGCACAGATTTGCATTATATTGAAGATTTATCTCACACTTATAAAATCTCACACAGTATAAATATTTTTATTTATACTGTAGGCTAACTGTGACTACCAGTTTAGGGTTGGGGTTTTTTTGTTTATAGCCTTATTGTTCCCTCAGGTGGGACATTTGTACACTTTTGATAAGATTAATTCTTATTAAGAACTCAACTTGCAAACTATATTATGGTGGGGGGTACTAGTATCAAGGATTACTCACCTTAGACCAGTCTCCCATTCTCCAGACATAGCATTTGGAATAGTCCTCACAGTCCTCTGCCTCTTTAGGTCTTGTGGACAAAACACATTTCTTGCGTGGATTGGTGCACCTCACAGTCCGATGCCGTACTCCCTTACCACACTTTACAGAGCACTGTTGGAAAAAACTTGTTTTTCAGATTTCTACAAAATTCACTTACCCCATTTCATCCCCTTCTACATGACTTTTGCCAGGCCAGCATAAATATTTCACAGCTTCAGTGATCTCCTAACTTCCAACCTTCAACTGCATCAACACTAGATTTATTAAAAAAGAAAACCTGAACAAAAATTCCTTATGGGACAGAATGGTAATTGACTCATTTTTAGCTAAAATTAGATAAAAACTTATTTTCTTAAGGAAAAGATAGGCTTTTGAATAGGAAAATATCTGAAAAGTTATGATTAAATGAAGGCAAAATGTTATACTAAAAATATTAGGCAATCTTTCTTCTTCAAATGAAAGAAAATACAATGAAAGAAAATCAAAATAAAATTCATAGGAATAAGATATGAAGGAACTTCAGAAAAGCTCTATTAATGTTCTGTTGGACTTTTTTGGGAGGAGGAAAAAAATGTAGAATGGAAAAGTAAATATTCCAAAACCATGCAAGAACCCAGGCTGAACTTGAAAATTCAAAGTCACTATATAGACAGCATGTGAAAACTCTCAAGTTGCTCAGAAGGTCCTAATCTATGGGTTTTTTCCACCATTCCCGCTTGCACTGCCAAAAATGATGCCATTTCCTTCTCAAAACATTATCACTGCTTTTGATCATCCCACTGCTTGCAGTTCAAAACTGTCCTTTGCCAAGCTGATTACAACTGCAGGAAGCAGTAATGGCTAGCTTCCTACCAAATGGTGATAGTAGGAACGGCCGTGGGAAATACTTCCCTCTTCAAAAAATATTTATTGCTTCCAATAAAAACATGCTCTCTCATTTCTCATCTCTGAAGTAAATCAAACTGACTAAATAATCCGTATTTCTTTTTCTCACCTCTGTAAATGGATGCCTTTCTTCTCACAACCAGCCCTGGCATCATAAAGCTGTGCACCACACCAGAAACTGCTGCTATTTACATCTCCTATCTCTACCTTGGCATCTGATTTTCATCTTTGAAAATATTCCCTATTTATTAGCCCTTTCTTGCTTGGGGATCAAGGGCTTCTGCTGAGTAGGGCAATCCAAAGAAGGGACTGTACCCATATTCAGAAGCTCCTATTTGTATTTTGATCATGGAGGGGTCCATAACACAGCTTCTAGTACGGGAAGCAATCAGAATTGCCTTTACTCTTTCAACGAAGGTGGAAGTTCCAAATAAGCCTTTCATCTTGTCCAGATGGCAGTGAGAACAATACTCTTCCTCCATGGTCAGTTAATTTTAGAAGAAATCAAAGATGAAGAAATCCAAATGGACAAGCACGCTTAAAGGTCTTAAATTAATAAAGCTTTTTGAACAATAATTTAATTTTACTGCAATCCTTCAGGATGCAAAATATGTGAAATTGTGTTATATACAAGCCCATTTGCCTATTGCTGTTGCTTTGGGTAAAGAGCAGAGAAAAAAGAGGAAGGGTAGCAGATATCTTTCTTTGCTAGAGTCTCCCCTCAAAGCCTCTCTGAAGCAGAATGGCATCAACCATCTGCTGATCAACATCCCTTGGTACAAAAGTATATCCCAGATGTTCCCACTCTGAACCCAAGGTCTTGTAGCTGATAAGTGGTGCCTTAACTCTATTTGCCCCTCGTTACCCACTTTTACAGTCAGGACATACTCGATTATACGTGCTTGAGAACTGGCCAGAAGAGACTGTTGCACGATATTAACTAGGTAAAATGTAGTAGCTCTACACAGCTGGTTTTCCTAGTACCTGAACCCTTTGCCAAAACATTGCATGAGGACCGTGAAAATCAGCAGGCTAATCTGTGCCACTTGATGCTGAAAAAAACGTTATTTCCAAAAAATACTACGGCACAAATAGCGACTACGGAGTATTTGTATAAATAAACGCAGCACCTCGGACCAGACTCCTGCCTCCCACACAGTCATGCAGTCCTGGCCTTCACAGCGCTGTGCAGAAGCAGGCTTTGGTCCCAGACAATCCCTCTCCCTAGCTCTGATCAGGGTGCCATTTCTGAGCTGCTGTGTGCAGGCTACTTGTCTGTTCTGGGTTCCTTTTCCACAAGTTCTTGAACATGGTGTCCATTCTGTCATCATCCATCTGCAAAGAAACACAGGCAGTGTAGTAATACAAAATCAGGAATGGAAAAATACCGTCCCATTATCTTAATCTCTTGCTCACCAGTGTATACGCCCAAGACACACTTGCGTATTTTCAGCCTCCTTTTACTGTCATTTTGCTAATGGAATATTTATTAATCTAACATATATTACGTTAAATATGGTATTAATGTACATATAAATTCCTTCCCCAGTCCACTATCCCTACGTTTTGAAAGTACTTTCCTCTAATTGTAATTCCAATTAGAAAAATTCCAAAATATGCATACATTTTAAAGATGACAGATCCCTGATCAGCCTGCCTGTTATTCTCTGTATGTCTATCTATGTCAAGCGTATGCCAAGCATGTAAAGTCCAGCATTCCTTGAAAATACTCTGTTGCGAGAAAGAATCACTCAAATGTGAAAGACTCATTGCCCCAGAAAAAGCACAAAAGCCCACAATTCTTCATGTTCTTCAGAGCAAGGCCTAGCTCAGAGTGCGTGGTTTAAATCACAACAGCAACAAAGGCTGATGCTGTTTGGCCGACGCCACATACCTGGAGAGCGATTGTTCTAGAACATAATTTTCACCAAATGTTCTGTAGATACAGATTATGGCCATGTGCCCTTAAAAAATCAAACAGTTCTGCCCCTGATGCAGTACAAAAGTGTTTTCAAGGAGACTTAGTTTGCAAGGAGAGTTTTCAGGAAATTGAGGTTTAATAAATTTGTTTCAACCTTCTGTCATGCATTTGTAGCAAGAAAATAAAACATTTAACTGACGAGTTTTTTGTTATCTGTCCAGGTATATCATTTACAAATCATAACCTGTCAAGATAATGAAACAGACTTTAAGGTATTTCTTCATATGCCAATAGCAAATAAGTGGTTATGCAAGTGTATGCTTTTGTAACATTTCTGTTGAAAGTGAATAATATTTTGTAATGCACACTTACAGTGTATGAAAAACTGTAGGATCACTAAATCTTTCAACATTTCTCAGCACAGCATCCCTGAGTATCAATTAGTAACATTTGAAAATTTTCCCTTAATAAGCTGGAGAAAACACAGAATGTTGAAAAGTTATGGTAGACAATGCCTCAGAAAAAGATCAGATTATTCCATTTCTATCCATTAACTGAACAGAGATGTTAATAAAATGAAGGTCTTCTCAAATATGCATATAATGAAGTATAAATAATCCCTCCAAAGGGTAATGCCCTAGTTTGGGAAAGACCAAATGTCAGTGGTTTTGTCTTACTTAAAATGTATCATACTTTGCGTTTTAACAATTTCAGCACTTCATCCTTTCCAAGAAAGCTATGTCTTATTGTTCACTTTACATACTTTCTTCAACAGTATTTGCATTTAATTTATTTTGCATTGTTTTGTTTAAAAATGACATCTACGAGTCCTCCAGATGACTGCAATAGACTGATCCCAGTGCTTACTCCTGGGGATGCTATCCAGCTCTTGCTAGCTGCTCTCCCCTCCCTTGAAAGGCGTGGACTTGCTCTCGTGTGCTTTAAACAAGTCCACGCAATTCTTGAGGACCTCCTCAAGTCATGACGCTTAGCTGCCGAATGGAACCACTCTGAAATGGGCCGCTGTGCTGGCCTGGACAGCCCGTGCAAGGAGCAGGCTGCCAGGTCAGCTGCAGGGACACCAGTGGGTGGTGGGCTTTGCTTGGCACAGGCTGCATATGGAGCTGCCTCCCGCCTCTTGCGATGTTCAACCATCAGAGTCTAGGTCAGCCTATTCACTGATCCCCATGCAAGGGCTTTCTTCTCATGGGGTGAAAGGAAAGAGAGGATAGAGAGGAGCAGGGGCAAGCTCTCTACACCTCAAGCTGCATAAATGTAGAAAAAGTGATTAACAGGGGTTTATTTATTTATTCATTATTTAGGGTACCCAGAGCTTATCAAGGGCTTCAAAGACAAAAGGCCTTCTTAAAAAAAAAAAAAAAAAAAGAAAAACCCTACTAAAACATATCATTGATTAAGACCATGGGGTTAAATCCCGTATATGTCATTATATAAACAGTATTTAAATTTCAGTTTTGTAGCACAGATCAGTCTGTGAGAACAATTTTTAAGGAAAGTAATGAACTGCTTTATTGAACAGGAATTGATTTAGGCATGGTGCTTAAGAACTCTCATTAAAACTCCGGAGAAGCAATTTCCAGCATTCCTGTTTTCCCTACATTTTGCATTATAACATTTTGGATGAATGTATTTACTGCCCATTCATTGCCAGCAGTAGTCCACTGTAAGATTTTTACATCTAGATATTATAGTTTAATCTAACCCAATCACTATTACCTAGTCTGGCAGGGCTGTTCGTTGCACTTGCGGATCTGTGGTTCAGGTTTTGTTAAATATTTGCACTTCTTGTTGTCCACAAGACTGATATTTTTGTTCATAATCTTTGTGCAAGAGACTGTTGTCTTTCTTTCACCTAGTAAAAAAAGGAACAGGTGTGTGAGGAAACGAAGAACATGCAAACTGTTAAGGACACAGATATAGCTATGTCATATACGGTTTGGCTAAAAGAACTGCAATACCAGTATAAGAAATTCAACCCTAGAAGGGAGCCTGAAAGAAATCCTATGGTTTGCAGGGAACATTGTGAGCTTCTAACCTAGTCTTTGCACACCACCATCAACAATTCTTCTGCTTTACACCTGCAACTAGTTCTAGGCCAAACCCTTACTCTTACTGGAATAATTTTCTTTCCCAACATCTGAAACCCCAGCACTGAGCAAAGCTTGTAGAAAATTACGAAGGAGAGTATGGTTGTTAATTCCTACATAAAATGAGGAAAGAAATGAGAAATTGTGGCTGGCACTCAGATTAAGGGAATGAGCACATGCATCCTTCAGCAGGGAGCCTGCACTATTTCCTATGAACTAAAGAGGCCAGATGACCTGATCTGCAGGGTCAGAAAACCATTTAGGTACTGCTGCAGAGATCCAGTGCATGCTCTGTACACAATTCTTGTCCTGATGGGTGGCCTGGAGCCTGGTGCCTCTTGAACATGGAAGCATTACAAATTAGAATTTAATGTAATACTGACCACAAGCAGTAACTTAAAATTCGAATGCAGCCTCAATTTTAGAAACCTATCAATCCTTGAATTCAGGATTTCAGTTAGTAGAAAATAGGCTCATAACCATTTGTTCTTATAGTCACTTTTACTCTGTCTGGAAGTTTACTGGCAAAGGGGCTGTATGCATGAGCAGGGCAGGCTTAAGCATGAACCTTCACCAGGGTCAAAAATGAGCCTGTGGATGGAGCAGTTAAGTTATAAAAGCACATTATGTGCGTGACCACCGCTGACATTTTACACAGCGCTTGTGTACGTGAGAGCACATGCAACTAATCTATCATATCACAGCATTTGAAATGTTTGACAATTCTTTCTGCACTTATATATACAGCCATGTATTCATATTCTCTCCCACGCAAAGAAAGCTTTTCTGCAACATAGGAGGTCACAGACCAGTTACATGTATAAACATACACAAAACCACATCGCTTCATCAATAGTTTGATCCTGACACACACTTTGAGCATTTAAGCAAAACTATTGATAATTGTTATATTATTTATTCAGATTAAACAAAATATTGATGTTAAATTTTAATCACAAATAGGGTAAAAGCTGCAGTATTTTCAGTAGTATTTCAGAATATTTGCAGTAAAAATATCTTCTATGGAACTTTGTAATAACTCAGCTATTTTAGACAATAACATAAAATGAAGGCCAGTTACAACAGAAAAAAATGATAAACATTAGAGTAAAACATTTAAATATTTATTTAAGCATTAATGTAGAATAAATTACTGACATACTGCACTTTAAGATTCCTGCAGATGATAGGTAACTTTAGAAATATTTGGGGCAATAATGACAGATTGTAGTAGCATTAAAAATATTCTAAAAATGCATCGGGAAACTGTAAAAAGTGTGAATTCACAGGTAAACAGGAATGCACTCTTAAGAATCAGAGGATGTTACTAGCACCATGAACAAAATACCTTCTAGGGAAGAAGCCTTCTTACCAAACCACAAAAAGCATGTTTATGGAAACTAAAGCAATCTTTCATGGCACCAGGATTGTTCACAGTCAGAGGAGCTAGAACACTGTGTTCTTTATGCTGATGTTATGAGAAAGAAAAGCATTTCCAGGCTTTCCTACTCAATCAGAAGGTGCATGGCAGTTTTCAGAACTGTTGATCAGGGCAACCATGACTGTCAAGACTGTAAGCATGAAAGACAGGTATCAAAAACACAGTGTTCACAGGCTGACTAATTGCACAAGTATGATCACTGAACACTGCATTTGTTAAAAAAAACCCTCTCTGAAGTCTTTTTTTCAGTGTAATTATCATTTCAAATGACATCTTCTAGGAAACAGTTTTAAAGACTTTTGTTACATCAATACAGTTCCTATTCCAATATTTGTTTTCAGAATCATATTTTGTTCTTCCAAAATCACATTTTTTATGGTTAATAAACATAGGAAAAATATCACATCAGCATACTAATATCTGCTGTTGCAATATTTGTTCCATATGTTTCTGATCATCCTCAACTCATGTTGCTAACTGTACTTATTTGATCTGAGACTGGGATTCAGCTTTTCAGTGGTTTGAAATGTCTCTTACAGATCATTTATCATCAGTAGTTCCAAATACAGAGTGGAATGCACTTTCTATTCTTGTTCTAGCTCTTGCACTTGTATTTCTTCTTGGAAACTGTGTCCTGAATTTGCTTGTTAATCTAGATTTTATTCCTTCCTTACCATGTTTTCCTACTTTTCATATTTACTTTGAATCTTTTCCTAGAGCTATCACAGTATTTTTGATGTAATCAGAAAGCACAAGACTAACATATATCTACATTGTTTGGGAACATACAAGCCACAATGAGGATATTAGTATTAAATATACAACACTGTCCATCAGAACCTTAATTATATATAAACACACAGTGTTTATACATATAGGTGCCTATTGCACACACACATTTGCACTGTGTATATACATGAATATTTTATACACATACTCATTTTTGATGTATGTGTGTGTGTTTGTACATTTTTCTTTTATTTTACCTCCTCCACATACAGCGTCACAGTCCTCCCAGGTTGAATGTGTCCACATGAAAAGGGGCTCTGGTACTTTAGAGCTCTGATTTTCAGGGAGAGGATCCAGTGGGATTGTGTATTCATAGTGTAAACCATAGCTCTGGTCATGGAAGAGCAGCACCTGCAAGATACAAAGAAGGAAAACCTTCCTACATACACAGACACTACGGAAGACAAACTCCAAACTACAAGTAGATGATCTTGAAAAGCACAGCAGAATGACCTGATGCTCTATTGCCTTTCAGCCCTCCTAAGGGATTTGCTACAAGAAATTAGAGTATCCAAATCAAGCCAATGGGAGAAAATATTTTGCTTTATTAAGAAAATTCCTTTAATTTAGAGGATTTGAACTGTGAAGTACTTCCCCATAGTCACTCCCTTTCTTTATGTTGGCTATTAACTTTTCCTCCCCTACAGTGAAATGCATCAAAACTCAGCTTTTTCATGGAGAACTTGGTCATTGCAATTCTGAAATCGTGATGCTGTGCTACAGTCAGCCAGGATTAAAACCATCTGAAATTAATTTGAATTTCTCTCCTTACCTGGCACATCAGCTTTTTATGACATTTGTAGGAATGCTGAGACCTTCAATCCTGCCCCAACAACATAAAGATTGTTCTTGGATTCAAATGCATTTTTTTTACAATCAGGCTGACAGACCTCTCTCTCTCTCCTCACTCCGTCCTTCCCACTTTTGTAGATATATGTGTGAACACAAAAGCAGGTATAGCTTACATAGATCTCATTATCTTCAGGAGTCTGGAAAAAATATTAGTTACTATTCTATATCATAGGAATCAAGTTAAAAAAACGAACTGTCATACCAGTAAATGTAAAGGTGATGTTGTTGGACCCTTGGCTGATATTTTCTCCCAGAGACCTCTCCGAACATAATGGACTGTGGTCCCAGCAATATTGAATGTTCCAGAATGCTCTATCTTCCAATCACTATTGATCGACTGTTTTCCAGCATCCCTAAGAGCTGCAAAATACATGTAAAAAGCCCAATATAAAAGGTGCCTGTTCAGTATTGATTTTTGTCTCCTCTCACTTCCTGTTTGGATAATTTAAAAGGTAAGTGAAATTCACCTAACTCTGATTGCAAAGATATTTATGGATCCTACTGTACATGAACCTCAGTTGGTACATGATTCAGAAACACCTTCTGGAAGGAATGCCTGGCAAAATCATCTGTATTTAACATTACTTGAAGTTAATATCAGCATTTTAATGCCTGAGAAGACTGACAGGCTATAGCATAATTCATAATTTGAACACTGACTTACTTTAAGGCAAAGGGAACTATTCTCTGTCTCCAAGGTGGTCATTTCTATAATCCATAAGAGCATGGGAAACACAATTTTCACAAGAGACTCTTCAAGATTTCTGGAACTACACTAAAACTTTAAAAAAAAAAATGTTGTTCAGAATTCTTTCCTCTCTAATAACTACACTTGCCTTTTCTGCACCTTAGAACGTAATAAGACTTTATACACTTTCACCACATAATTGGGTGCTTCTAACAAATAGGAAAAGCTTGTTCTTTTTGGCTGAATCACTTCTCATGCTGACCTAATTTATACTTAAAAACATGATCAAGCCAGGTAAGATATATTTCATACCCTGAGAACAAAGGATTTGACATTCATTTTCTGTAGTACATGGAATAGATTCTTCTGTGCATGATTTGCAATTTTATTTTGCTTTACTTTATTTAATTTTATTTTATTTTGTTCCAATCAGTTCTGAATAATCAAGTGAAGTAGACTTGAAGACACCTTCTGGACAAGACGTTTTACACGTTTGACTTCATTGAAATTGCATGTTTGGCATCAGATTGTTGTAAGAGAACCTCCACATGTTCCAAAATTTCCCTTTTTAAAGTTGTAAGTTAATGTGAGACACTCCTGTAATCATGTCCTCTCCTATTCATATTTATACTGTTATGTTTTGTTTCTATGGGAAACAATGGCAACAGGCCTATGGA
The DNA here is from genome assembly GCA_013390045.1 of Picathartes gymnocephalus. Lineage (NCBI taxonomy): Eukaryota > Metazoa > Chordata > Aves > Passeriformes > Picathartidae > Picathartes > Picathartes gymnocephalus. The sequence continues at coordinate 4,806 of WEKY01029393.1, read as the reverse complement.
CTGGCAGGAATCCAACTGAGTAAGACACCACTGATGTGTACCACTGCAGCACTGTGCAATAGATGTTAAGACTATAAAATCCATTAACACTGTGTAACAGTCTTGTACTAAAAGGAACCAGTGATTCTACAAGATTTAAAAACCAGTATTTTAGGTTTAAACAGTCAATTGTTAATGGTAATTAAATTCTATTTAGTGTTCAAACTGTTGGGCTAATCCTGTTCTCAGAGGAGAAATTAAAAAAATAAATGTGCCAAGGTCCAGCTGGGTCATGCTGCTCAGATGGAGCAGCATCCTCTCCCCAGAGAGCAGCAGAAATCATTCTGTCTGGTCTTTAAAATGAACGTGTGTGCCATAACATGCAGATATATGCAGGAAACTGGAATCCCAGCTCCAGAATACAGAAATATGCCAGATCTTGCATTTTCTGCTTTCAGATTCCTCATATGAGTCACTGGTCTTAGACAAAAGGGTGTCCTCAAGCGTTAAATTTGGACTTGGATTTAGGCAGTGCAGCTTCTGTTCTTGACTCTGTCACACCCCATTCTGTAAGCAAGTTCACTGAGTTTTATTCCATACTGGACACATATTCCTATTCTTCTTAACTTTTGACAGAGGACGTTGCCCTGTACAAAGTAATCCAAAATAGGAAGAACATTCAGAACACAAGAGTATCCTCTCTCAGGTAATTCAAGCAATACACCTACAACTGAAAAGATGACCGAAGAAAACTTGGACTGGGAAAGCCTACTGCAACTGTAACCACAACCACAATTTCAGTGCTAAACCAAGGGGACTAATTACAACTGTATCTCTGTAGAGCATAAAACAGCTGTCATAACAATGGCATTTAAGTGATGAGTGCAATGTGTTTTCTAATTGCTGTGCCAGGACTACACACTCTTCCAATTTTAATGAGGTGTGGGAGGCTACACAGCCAGAAAGATACAACAAATCACAGTTCAGCTATTGCATCTCCCAGATCTCAGTGAGAAGAAACAGTGCCCTGGTTTTGGTTGTCCACTTGGTAAATCAGCAACCTAATCCTTTTTTTTTTTTAATATGGACAAATCACTTTACTGTATTAACTTCGTGAATTTTGTTTTCTGCTTTGTCGAAAACATAGTCATATTTCTAGAAAAGTATCAAAGTAATGCCCTTTTGACTGACCCTTGCTTTTCTACAGAAAAAGCAAAAGATATCTGAAATTCAATTCTAAATGAAAGTACATTCACTGATAGTTTTTATCAGGGAAGTAATTGTTTCACTTCCATTCAGGTTATCAAGTGTTCTTCAAGCCATCTTAAGAACATGAAGACTTGAGATTTAAGTGGTTTTTGAAAACTACAGTGGGGCTAAGGCTGACTGGTTGTTAGTTGTCAGTGTCCTCTTTATTCTCCTCTTTCAAAATGGTGCAATAGTCCCTTTTCTTCAGCCACTGGGGACTTCACCATGCTGCCACGATTTTTCAGATATACTCGAGAGTGGCTTGATAACTACACTCATACATATGCCAGTTCCCTGCACAGGATGCATCTCATTAAGTCCCATAGATCTGGGTATGTGCAAATTCCTTGGCTGGTCTTGAATCTGATCTACGATGGGAGGAACTTCATTCCACCATTGCCCTGATGGTGAGGGACTTGAAAGATGTGGAAAAAAAAAGTGGAAAAAGTGTGTACCACTGAAGCTGAGGCAAAAAACTGCTAAGCACTGCAGCCTTATTCATGTTCATCATCATTAGTTTTTCCTGTCTATTTTCCAGTGTGTGTTGTGAGTGTGTATATTTTCTTTACTACTGCCTTTCTGACTAAAAACGTGCAGAAACCCTTATTAATATTCCCATTCCTCACCAAAATCAGCACTACCTGTGCCGTAGTTTTCCCGAATGTATCCCCACATATATGAACAGCATCCCTGTATACTTCCCAGGATATTTGTTCCTGGTTCCACTGCCTGTGCATTCCCCTCTTACACTTTGGTTTGACCAGGAGGTCCTTACTCACCCATGCTATTCTCCTGCCTTTCTTGCCTGATTTCTTATATGTTGGAATAATCAAGAGCTTTTGCAATCTAGGAAAAATTATTATCCTTAATTGTTATTAAAAATTATTATCCTAAATCTTTAAAGAGCTGCCAGCTCTGTTTTGCTCCTGTGTACCCAAGGGCAGTTTCCCAGGGGTACCATCTATCAATTCCTTAGACAACTGAAAGTTCGCTCTCATAACATTCAGAATCCTGGCTTTAGTCATCACCTGGCCCATATCCCTAAAAATCACGAGTTCCAGTATGGCATGATCATTGCAGTCTAGGCTGCCACCAAACTTGACCTCTCTAAATAGGTCATCTGTGTGGGGAAGCAGCCAACAAGGTCCAGGAACATTATTACTGTGGTCTATCGTTTTGATTAAGAAATTACCCTCAGTATGCTCCAGGAGTCTCCTGAACTGCTGGCAGCTTGGTGTGCTTTTTTTCCAGCAGGTATCAGATTACTGAAATCCCCGAGCCAGATCAGAGACTGCAAGGATGATGATTCCTGTAGCTGAAGTAAGAGCACTTCATCAACAGACTCTGCTTGGTTAGGCGGCCTGTTGTAACCCCCAACGAAGAAGTTTCCTTTGTTGGCCTGGCCTGTAATTTTTACCCATAAGCTTTCAACCATTTCCTATGGTCCTCTATATATGAAAGAAAAACATGTTATTCTCAGCAGACTCTGGTCTCTGCTTTGCACTGGGAGGTGCTGGGGCCAGTTGGGACCAGGTACTCAACTGGCTTCCCCTGAAATCTGGAATTACTCTCCGCAAAGATTACACAGATTTGGTTCTAGGTATTTTTAAACTATTAACATTGTCATAAATGAGGGATTCAAAATTTTTCAGACACCATCTGCTTTCCCCCACACTCCTGTCTCAAAATGTGGCCCAGCATGCATTTTTTTAACTAAGAAGGATTTCATAAAATAAATCACATGGAATACAACACACCTATAGGCTAGATGCCTGTAAGAGCATTGGCAATTATGATGTCATAATGTGTTACCCTGCAGATATGAAGGGTCTATACCCCTGAGGTAGCCTGATCACATCTTCGAGAACAATGAGACAGCTAATCCACTTTACTTCAGCTGAAAATGAACAGTTTCTCTCATTTCTGATCAGCACAAAAGAATTTCAGGGTTAGGATTGTAAGTAATTTCTATAGCTATATTCCACTAACCCATCAAATTAATACATTACAAGGCCTGGACCAGTCATGCTGTTATTCAAGCGTCTCATGAATGAGCTCCCTAATTTCAAAGCCTAGGGCTTCTAAGACAGAAATACTTTAATTTTCCTTTTTGTATTCTATATTAAGAATGTTTTTTGATAAAAACTTGTAACACTTGCCAAATACAAATGAAAATTTAGCAACAGACAAAGTATTATCTTATACCATAGGAATCTAGATAGTGCTTGAAACAACTTTTTATAGCTGTTCTTATAGTAGTATCTGATAGTGAGCCAAGTCTCAAAAATTGTTATAAACAGTATTATCACTGCTAGTTTAGTCTTTAAAAATAAGTACCAAAGTTACATCTAAAAATAATCATTTTTAGTTCAAAAATCAGTAAGTTTATGCTTTAGGTAATATTCTTGACTTAGATAAATACTCCCCACCCACTATACTACTACATATAATTCCCACTCCTGAGTATTGATAAAAGGAGGATCACAAACTCTTGTGCTATTTCCAGGATAACTTCAGCAGGGAGGAATACCTAGTTTGGCTGTATCACTGCTCCTGCTTCTCCATAGGTGAGAAGAGACAAGACAGCTGTCAACAGGTCAATTGGTTCAGTAAACACAGTTGGCAAGTTTATCTTGTCTTTTCCTCTGCGGTGCCAGAGCTCCAGTTTCTACAGTGTATGTTAATATACTTCACATAAAGAAGACAGCTGCTCTAAATACGTGCTTCCATAGCACAATTATCCAATGATGCTACCAATGTGGGCTGTAGTTTTGCCAATCAATTTTGCAAAATCATTGCAGTTTCCAGATCATAATGATTCTGTTTCCTGACCATCAAGTAAATCCAGAGAAGGGCATTGTATTTTGGCTCCTTCTGTATTTGACCTGTGCTGTACAACAATGATCGAATCTTCCTTCAGTTAAAATTGTCTTCTAAGCAACAGTTACTAGTGTATGTTGGAATACGCTGTGTTTACACTTTATCTCCAATTACATAATTATTAGTTGTATAGTGAGCAATATTATCTCCAAACCTTAATCCTAAAATGTGTTTATGACAATTAGTAGAACAGAAATAGTGTTGACCTGCATTGACTAAGTACACAACCTGTACACAAGTACACAACCAAGTCTGGTGCCACATAAAATTAGCATAAAGAGCTATATGATAGAAAACCAATCAGAAACATGAAAGAATTAAATCTGTTTTACTTTTCACCCGAAAAACTTTCATTATGCTATGCCTATTCAAAAACTACTCCTTTGAAATTCAGATTCTGATGCTTTCAAAATAACCTATAAATGAAGAAAGTT
>WEKY01029378.1:52086-65647 GCA_013390045.1 Picathartes gymnocephalus | reverse complement strand
CGCACCCCACTCGGTCGCCGCCGCGGAGTTGCCGGAGCGCACGTGGCGACGCCATGGCCCGACTGGTGCTGCAGGACGGGTCGGTGCTGCCCGGCCGCCCCTTCGGGGCCGTCGGGGCCGCCGCCGCGGGGGAAGTCGGTGAGTGCGGCCGGGGGGCCGCGCCGGGGCCGGGATGCCGTGGAGCGGCCCGAGACAGGCGACGGTGCAGGAAGCACAGGGAAACGGGAGATCCGGCCCGGCCCTGGGACTCCATCAGCTCTGGGCCTCTCCGTTGGGCCTGTCCGGGGCGCGGGGTTGGGATCGGCCCGGCTGTGCTCGGCTCGGTGCCACCCGGCGGGACGCGGGGCCGGTCTGCCCCCCCATCACCCCCATCCCGATCCCCTGCAGTGTTCCAGACTGGCATGGTGGGGTACCCCGAGGCCCTGACCGACCCCTCCTACAAGGCGCAGATCCTGGTGCTCACATACCCGCTGGTCGGTAACTACGGAGTGCCCCGGGACGAGCCCGACGCCTTCGGGCTCAGCAGGGTGAGCAAGGGGGCCCAAGGGGTTGCGTGTCCTGCCGTGGTGTCGCTGTGGCGCCTGGCAGAACGGGACCAGGGTGCCAGGGCGGGATGGATGGCACGACGTGCCAGGGCGGGACGGAGCAGGGTGCCAGGGCACGGTGAGTGGCACATGCTGGCAGGCAGAAGTGTGACTCAGATGCCGCAGGGCCCAGAGCTGCACTGGAGCCCAGCGTACCCTGACACGGCCAGAACTGGGGCTGGGCAGCGGGAGACCCCAGTGCACTGGGATTGGGGTGCTCGTGCAGCACGTGGAGTGTGGGGCTGTGTGTTTCCTCACCGGGGCTCTTTTAAAGGTGGGGGTCTTGAACCCCTGAGACAAAGCAGGGCTGGGGCTGGGCAGAGGGGCTGCTCGAGGCCCCAGCCCCTTGGCCTCCACGCTGCCCGTCCCGGGGCAGAGTCCAGCCCTGCTGTGGCCGTGCTGTGCCAGTCTCCCCACATTGACCCTGGGGGATCTTGCTGTTGGCAGCCCACTCTGGGCCTGTGGTGTGTGGGTCTTTGCTGTGGCCTGTACTTCCAGGAACCAGAACCCTGATCCCATGGGATAGGACATACCGGCATGCCTCGCTGGCGAGGTTGTGGTTGGAGGGAGTGGTGCTTTCCCATGGGCTTGGTTTGTGCTGGTGCTGTGCCAAGCTGAGGGGTCCCGTGGCATGGGCCATGTGAGCAATGGGCTGCAGTCCAGCAGCACTGTGGGGGCCTTGACACCCCATCCTGGGGCTCTCTGATCCAGGAACTTTGCTGGACTGAGGCTCAACCTCACTGTGATAGGTGTGGGACAAGGTGGGGGCAGTGACAGCCCAGCACTGGGAGGGCTGGTCCTGTTCTCTGGGAATGGGGTCCATTTCCATGGGATTTCTCCTGGGCTGGTGACCCTCTGCCTTGCCCCGCTCACCCTCTGTCCCCTCAGTGGTTTGAGTCCAGCAAGATCCATGTGGCTGCACTGGTGGTGGGCGAGTGCTCAGAGACCCCCAGCCACTGGAGCGCCTCCTACTCCCTGGACCAGTGGCTGAAGGAGCAGAACATCCCTGGGCTACAAGGTGGGACTGGGGAGACAGCAGAGTAGGGTGGAGGGTGGGGGCTCTTCGCAGGTTCTGAACCAGACCCGTCTCTGTTGAAATTTGCCTGCCTGGGGTTTGACCCGCCTGGGGTTGCATTTGGGAGTGACGATGCTGCCAGGGCGCAGGGTCCTGCTGGGGTGGGCTGGGACCGTGGGATTGTGTCTCACAGCCCACTTGCAGGGGTGGATACCCGGGCGCTGACAAAGAAGATCCGCGAGAAGGGGACACTCCTGGGGAAGCTGGTGCCGGACGGGACCCCCGAGGGGAGTGTCTCCTTTGAGGACCCCAACAAGAAGCACCTGGTGCAGGAAGTGTCACTGAAGGTGTGCCGGGGGTCTGAGGGGGTCTGGGGGGCGGTGGAGGGGGCTGTGGAGCCCCTCACTGCAGGAGACTGGCCCCAGCAGGGCTCTGGGTGATCCACTCCCCGTCCCACAGGTGCCACGTGTGTTCAACCCGGGAGGGTCACTGCGTGTCACAGCCCTGGACTGCGGCCTGAAGAACAACCAAATACGGTGCCTGTGCAAACGGGGGGCGACTGTCACTGTGGTGCCCTGGAACCACCCGCTGGACCCTGCAGGTGAGATGGCACTGGCTGGGGACAGTCTGGGCCCCCAACAAGGGCGGTAGGAGGAATGGGGTCTGGCATAGGGACTGTCTGCATGGTTGCTGCTAGGGACAGCAGGCACCTGTGTACTGCTCAATGCCATGGGGTGGGGAGCCCTGGTGTCATCATTCCTGGGGGCTCTGGGGCTCAGGGCCCTCAATGGCACCACAGGAGCAGGGCCAAGGGCTTGGGATGCCTTACTGTGATGGGCATGGGGGACTCTGGACTGTGATATTGGTGTGGCTCTGTTGTGGGGGGGGCATGGGGGACTGGGGGGGCCTTGCTGTCACTTAAATGTGTGTTGTGGGGTCAGAAGACCTTGGTTGCAACCCTGCTGGGGTGTCACGGGGGCTGCAGGCTCAGGGTGCTTCTCTGCTGGTAGTCAGGAGTGCCCGCTGTGAGCCTGCGGGGACCTCGGGGAGCCCTACTGTAATGTGGAGGGGCTGAGGGACCCCACTCTGACCCTACTGCTGTCTCGACACAGACTTTGACGGGCTGTTCATCAGCAATGGCCCTGGGGACCCACAGCTCTGCCAGGAGACAGTGTCCAGCCTGTGCCAGGTGCTGGACGCACCGCAGCCTAAGCCCATTTTTGGGATTTGCCTGGGACACCAGCTGCTTGCCCTGGCCCTTGGTGCCCGTACCTACAAGATGAAGTGAGTGGGGGTCTGGAGTCACCGCAGGGGTCCTGGCTGCTGGGGCTGCCTGACACCTGTCCTGCCACCCAGGTACGGGAACCGTGGCCACAACCAGCCCTGCCTGCACGAGGACACGCAGCGCTGCTTCATCACGGCGCAGAACCACGGCTTCGCGGTGGAGACGGGCAGCCTCCCCCCCGGCTGGGTGCCCCTCTTCACCAATGCCAATGACGGCTCCAACGAGGGCCTTGTCCACCAGCACAAGCCCTTCTTCAGGTGTGCATGGGGCCACAGCAGGGGCCCTGGGGCTGGGGGGCTCTGGCTGTGGGATGGCAGGTCATAGGGATGTGCCCTGCCTGACCCCCTCCACAGTGTCCAGTTTCACCCCGAACACTGCGCTGGCCCCACGGACCTGGAGGGTCTCTTTGATGTCTTCGTGGAGGTGGTGCAAGACCTGCGGAACGGGCACGGCAACACCCGGACAGGTGGGTGTGAGTGTGAGGGACAGCCTGGACCATGGGCTGAGGGATGCAGGATGGGGCTGTGCATGGGGGTGCCCTGTCCCCAGCATGTCACATCCTCCCCCAGTGCGGGAGCGGCTGCAGGAGTGGCTGACCTACACCAAGGCACCAGGGGGGGACTTGGATGCAGCCCGGCCCCGCAAAGTGCTGATCCTGGGCTCTGGTGGCCTTTCCATTGGGCAGGCGGGTGAGTTTGACTACTCAGGGTCACAGGTGAGTGCCCACCCCAGGGCATGGGGGCGGTAGGGGCCACAGGAGGGTGGCAGGGGCCCGCGGCTACCAGCTGAGACCCTTCTGCTCCCTATGAGGCCATCAAAGCACTGAAGGAGGAGAACATCCAGACAGTGCTGATCAACCCCAACATCGCCACAGTCCAGACCTCCAAGGGACTGGCAGACAAGGTGTACTTCTTGCCCATCACTCCTGAGTACGTCACCCAGGTGAGCACCCTGGGACAGTGGCTGGGAGGGGACGATTTGGGAATGCAGGGATGGCAGAGTTGAGGGATGAGTGCGGGGCTGGGCCAGGAGATGGCCTAGAGCCTGGTGCATATAGGACAGGATGGGGTTGGAAGGGCAGCACAGGTGAAGTGGCAGCTGGAAAACTCACCATGGTTTCTGTCCCACCGTCCTGTGCCCCCCCAGGTGATCCGGAACGAGCGGCCCGATGGGGTGCTGCTGACCTTTGGGGGGCAGACAGCCCTCAACTGCGGCGTGGAGCTGACCAAGGCGGGTGTTCTGGAGCGTTACCACGTGCGGGTGCTGGGCACGCCTGTTGCCTCCATTGAGATGACGGAGGATCGCAAGGTCTTCGTGGAGAAGATGGAGGAGATTGGGGAGCACGTGGCTCCCAGCGAGGCTGCTGCCTCCCTGGAGCAGGTCTGGGGTGGTCTCGGGGGCTGTGGGGCAGGGCAGGGTCCTGTCCCTCCTGTTCTCACTGTGACCCCATGGCTCCCTGCAGGCGCAGGCAGCAGCTGAGCGGTTGGGGTACCCGGTGCTGGTGCGCTCTGCCTACGCCCTTGGTGGGCTGGGCTCTGGCTTCGCCAACAGCCGGGAGGAGCTGGTGGCTCTGGTGAGCCAGGCCTTCACCCACACCTCCCAGGTGCTGGTGGACAAATCCTTGAAAGGCTGGAAGGAGATTGAGTACGAGGTGGTGCGAGATGCCTACAACAACTGCGTCACGGTATGGGATGGAGAGAGGTCTCTGGGCTGCTGCAGAGGGATAGATGTGGGGCAGGGGCTGGGGGCTCTCACTGTCCTTGTCCCCAGGGAGGGCTCCCCAGCGTCTCCCATGGTGCTGGCACAGCTGCTGCATGCCTTTGGGAGCTCTCCCCTGTGAACCAGAGCCCTGCACCCCTGTGCTGGGGTGTTCATCCCAGCTGTTCACCCAGTAGAACACCCCGTGTATTCCAGTCCTGGCTGGGCAGGGGAGGATGTGGTGGAAACTGGGAGGAACACACCACAGACAGCACGTGGAGCAGTGGGGGAACCCCAAGCCTGCAGTAACCCCGCCACTGCCAGGTGTGCAACATGGAGAACCTGGACCCGCTGGGGATCCACACGGGCGAGTCCATCGTGGTGGCACCCAGTCAGACCCTCAATGACACCGAGTACTTCATGCTGAGACGCACAGCTATCAAGGTGGTGCAGCACCTGGGCATCGTGGGCGAGTGCAACATCCAGTTTGCCCTCAACCCCGAGTCAGAGCAGGTACTTGCAGCTCCCTGCGGGTTCTGGCTCCTGCTCCTGATCCCTGGCCAGCCCCGCCCTGGGGTATCTGGGTCCTGCCCCGTGCTGTCCCACGAGGCTGTGCTTCAGCAGCCCCCCGTGCTGCAGCATCTCTGGGATGCAGTCGGTCTGGCCATGTCATGGCTTGGCCTGTTCCATGGCACCCACTGACCCTACCCGCCCGCTGCCCACAGTACTACATCATTGAGGTGAACGCCCGGCTCTCCCGCAGCTCGGCCCTGGCCAGCAAGGCCACTGGTTACCCGCTAGCTTATGTGGCTGCCAAACTTGCCCTGGGCATCCCTCTGCCCCTCCTCAGGTAAGGTACCACCACAGTGCGGGACAAGGTGCTGCCCTGGTGGGATGGCCCCACCCGCTGACCCCTGTGACCTCCTCAGGAACTCTGTCACCAACTCCACCACGGCCAGCTTTGAGCCCAGCCTGGACTACTGCGTGGTGAAGATCCCGCGCTGGGACCTCAGCAAGTTCCTGCGCGTCAGCACCAAGATCGGCAGCTCCATGAAGAGCGTGGGTGAGTGCAGGGGGGCAGCACAAGTGGGCACATGGCGGGCACGGGATCTGCCTGCTCACCTCACCTTCTGCAGGGGAGGTCATGGCCATTGGGAGGAACTTTGAGGAGGCATTCCAGAAGGCTCTGAGGATGGTGGATGAGAACTGCGTGGGCTTCGATCACACAGTGAAGCCGGCCTCGGACATGGTGAGCACCGGGGTCTGGGTGTCTGTGCTGGCCGGGGGGAGAGGTGGCCTCCTGCCTCCCTCGGCCACACTCAACCCCTGGCCTGGCAGGAGCTGGAGACTCCAACAGACAAGCGAATCTTCGTGCTGGCAGCGGCGCTGCGGGCCGGGTACTCCATCGAGCGGCTCTACGAGCTGACCAAGATTGACCGCTGGTTCCTGCACAAGATGAAGAACATCACGGACCACGCGGTGCTGCTGGAGTTGTACCGTGGTGAGCAGGGCACCATGCCGCCCGCCGTGCTCAAGCGCGCCAAGCAGCTTGGCTTCTCCGATAAGCAGGTGGCCCTGGCCGTGCTCAGGTGAGATGGAGAGGGGGCAGCCCTCTTCTGCTCCCTGCCTTGGTCCTGGCGCTCACCCAGCTCTGTGCAGCACCGAGCTGGCCGTGCGGAAGATGCGGCGCGACCTGAAGATCCTGCCAGTGGTGAAGCAGATCGACACGGTGGCAGCAGAGTGGCCGGCCCAAACCAACTACCTGTACCTGACCTACAATGGCTCTGAGCACGACCTGGCCTTCCGTGAGCCCCATGTCATGGTCATTGGCTCCGGCGTCTACCGCATCGGCAGCAGTGTCGAGTTTGACTGGTGCGCTGTCGGCTGCATCCAGGAGCTCCGCAAGGTCAGACGGGCCCCAGCTCCCTGTGGAGCGAGGAGTGGGTGTCCCTGGTCAGAGGATGAGGCTGGGTAGGGGTTGGGGCTCTGTACTCACTTTGTCCCACCCCCCAGCAGATGGGCTTCAAGACAATCATGGTGAACTACAACCCTGAGACAGTGAGCACCGATTACGACATGTGCGATCGCCTCTACTTCGATGAGATTTCCTTTGAGGTGAGGGGGCTGGGGCCCTGACAGCTGCGGGGCTGGGTGAGGGCTGCCATGGCTCCGTCCCAGCTGCAGCTCCATCCCGCACGGTGCTGCAGGTGGTGATGGACATCTACGAGCTGGAGAACCCTGAGGGTGTGATCCTGTCCATGGGCGGGCAGCTGCCCAATAACATCGCCATGGCCCTGCACCGGCAGCAGTGCCGCATCCTGGGCACATCCCCGGAGGCCATAGACTCAGCCGAGAACCGCTTCAAGTTCTCCCGCCTGCTGGACTCCATCGGCATCAGCCAGCCCCTCTGGAAGGAGCTCTCCAACATGGAGGTGCGGCCCAGCGAACACGAGAGGGCTGCCTCAGGGTGGCTCTCCGTGTGCTGAGGTTCCATCTCTCCCTCAGTCAGCCAAGCACTTCTGCTGCAAGGTGGGGTACCCCTGTGTCGTGCGCCCTTCCTATGTGCTGAGCGGTGCTGCCATGAACGTGGCATACTCGGACAGTGATCTGGAGAAGTTCCTGAGCAACGCTGTGGCTGTGTCCAAGGAGCAGCCTGTTGTCATTTCCAAGTTCATCCAGGAGGCCAAGGTCCATCCAGGAGGCTGCTCCAGCCCTGGGATGCCCCCTGAAAGCCCCAGCCCCCACCCCGGGGACAGGCTGTGACTATGTTCCTGCTCACAGGAGATTGACGTGGATGCAGTGGCCTGTGACGGTGTGGTGGTGGCCATCGCCATCTCGGAGCACGTGGAGAACGCCGGGGTGCACTCAGGTGATGCCACACTGGTGACCCCCCCGCAGGACATCACCCCCAAGACGCTGGAGCGCATCAAGGCCATTGTCCACGCCATTGGGCAGGAGCTGCAGGTCACAGGGCCCTTCAACCTGCAGCTCATTGCCAAGGTACCTGGGACCAGGGACTGCACAGTGCCACGGGAGAGCAGCCCACATCCCCAGCCCTGCCTCATTCTGTCCCCTCTCTACTAGGATGACCAGTTGAAGGTGATAGAGTGCAATGTTCGTGTCTCCCGCTCCTTCCCCTTTGTCTCCAAAACCCTGGGCGTGGACTTGGTGGCTCTGGCCAGCCAGGTGATCATGGGTGAGGATGTGGAGCCCGTGGGGCTGATGACGGGCACAGGCATCGTTGGTGTCAAGGTGAGTGGGGGCCGTGGGGGCCAGGCTGGGGTTCAGGCCCAGGCAGCCCCTGAGTGCCCCCTTGCCCCCAGGTGCCCCAGTTCTCCTTCTCACGCCTGGCGGGCGCTGATGTGGTGCTGGGTGTGGAGATGACCAGCACGGGCGAGGTTGCCTGCTTTGGGGAGAACCGCTGCGAGGCGTACCTGAAGGCCATGCTCAGCACCGGCTTCAAGATCCCCAAGAAGAACATTCTGCTGACCATCGGCAGCTACAAGGTGTGTGGGGTAAAAGTGCTGGGAGGCCGGGGTTCCCTCTCTGCCCTCTGACCGGCCCCTGGTTTGTTCCAGAACAAGAGCGAGCTGCTGTCCACGGTGCGGACGCTGGAGAGCCTCGGCTACAACCTGTATGCCAGCCTTGGCACCGCTGACTTCTACACCGAGCATGGCATCAAGGTCAGGGCTGGGGGCCTGCAGGGCCTGGGGCACCCCGGGGGTTGCAGGGCCCTGACAGGGTCACTGCCTGCAGGTGAAGGCTGTGGACTGGCACTTTGAGGAGGCAGATGGCAGCGATGCTGGTGCCCGGGAGACCCAGCGCAGCATCCTGGACTACCTGGCCGAGAACCACTTTGAGATGGTCATAAACCTCTCAATGCGCAACTCGGGGGGCCGCCGGCTCTCCTCCTTCGTCACCAAGGGGTACCGCACCCGGCGCCTGGCCGTTGACTACTCCGTGCCCCTCATCATCGACATCAAGTGCACAAAGCTCTTCGTAGAGGTGGGCTGGGCCATGTGGGGGTGCAAGGAAAGGGAGCAAAGCAGGGTTGTGGAAGTCCTGTTGTGAGTGCTGTGGGGCAGGCACTGTGTGCGGGTGTCACTGTGCAGGGGTTCTTTTTGGGGTGCAGCTCAGACTGGCATCACCCTGGCCCTGCTCCTGACCCAGGGTCCCGCCTCACGGCTGCTGTTTCTGCAGGCACTGGGCCAGATTGGGGCAGCCCCCCCACTGAAGATGCACGTGGACTGCATGACATCCCAGAAACTCATCCGTCTGCCAGGTGGGTGTTCAGTGGCCCCAGGGGGGCAGCACGGAACCGGGACAGTGCTGGGAGCTGGGCTGGGCACATCTGCAGGCACTGCAGAGAGAGATGTTTCCATGCTGTGCTGGCGGGATGGCCTTCGTCCCTCATGTCCCCTGTGGCCAGCAGCTGCCAGTGCTGACGCTGACACTCCCCAGGCCTGATCGATGTCCACGTCCACCTCCGAGAGCCGGGCGGCACCCACAAGGAGGACTTTGCATCGGGCACGGCAGCTGCCCTGGCCGGCGGTGTCACTATGGTGTGTGCCATGCCCAACACCAGCCCTGCTGTCACCGATGCCGCCTCCTTTGCCTTGGCACAGAAGGTGAGGAGCTTCTGCCAGCCTGATGCTCACATCCGCTCCCATGCCAGCCATGGTGGGCTCACTGTCCATGGTGGGCTCGTTGCTGGTGGCAGCACTGGTCCCACCACAGCACCCACTGCCTCTTGTCCTGCAGCTGGCTGAGGCTGGGGCCCGCTGCGACTTTGCTCTCTTCCTGGGGGCTTCCTTGGACAATGCTGGCACTCTGGGCCCCCTGGCTGGGGCAGCCGCTGGGCTCAAGATGTACCTGAACGACACCTTCTCCAGCCTGCAGATGGACGACGTGTCACTGTGGATGGAGGTGAGCAGGAGGGCAGGGGCTGGCACAGGGCAGGTCCGCTCCCGGCACCGGTGCCCACCAGCCGCATTCCCCCCAGCACCTGGAGCAGTGGCCGCGGCACCTGCCCATCGTGGCACACGCGGAGCGGCAGACGGTGGCTGCCGTGCTGATGGTGGCCCAGCTGTACCAGCGTCCTGTCCACATCTGTCACGTGGCCCGCAGGGAGGAGGTGAGCAGCGCCGACTGTGGGTTCCAGGGATGGAGCGCGGGGCCCTGTGGGTTCCCCACTAACCACGGCTGCCCCAGATCCTGCTCATCAAGGCGGCCAAGCAGAGGGGGATCCCGGTGACGTGCGAGGTGGCCCCGCACCACCTCTTCCTGAGCCGGGATGACCTGGGGCGCCTCGGGAAGGGCCGTGCAGCCGTGCGGCCAGCGCTGGGCACCCGCCACGATGTGGAGGCGCTCTGGGAGAACATGGACATCATCGACTGCTTCGCCACTGACCACGGTAAGTCCCCAGGGACAGTGGCCATGGGGCAGGGAAGGTGGTGGGGACAGCCTCCGGTGACCAGCCCCATCCTGCAGCACCCCACACGCTGGAGGAGAAGCAGGGCCAGGAGCCGCCCCCTGGGTACCCTGGCCTGGAGACGATGCTGCCGCTGTTGCTCACGGCCGTCGCCGAGGGGCGACTCAGTGTGGAGGACATTGTCCAGCGCCTCTATGAGAACCCTCGCAAGATCTTTGGGCTACCAGCGCAGGAGGACACCTATGTGGAGGTGGGTCCTTGCTACGCACCCCAGGTCCAGCCCCCACCCTTCTGTCTCTGACCCATTGTCCTGGCAGGTGGACCTGGAGCACGAATGGATCATCCCCAGCAGTACCGTCTTCTCCAAGGCCCGTTGGACCCCCTTTGAGGGCATGCAGGTGAAGGGGACAGTGCGAAGGGTAGTCCTGCGTGGGGAGGTTGCCTACATCGATGGGCAGGTAAGGTCCTGGGTTCTTTTACTCCTGTATCGAGGGTGTCCCCCATCACAGAGGGGCTCCCTCAGCACTGATCCCATTTCCCCAATCCCATCTCTGCCATGGCTGCAGGTGCTGGTGCCCCCTGGCTATGGGCAGGATGTGAAGAAGTGGCCCTCGGGAGCTGCACTGCTGCCACACGGGGCCCCCACTAAAGAGAGTGTGAAGGTACTGGGGTGTATGGAGCTGGCAGGGGGGTCCCTCTCCACCCTCGCTGCAGCTGGGTGTCTCGTTGCAGACCCCTGAGCAGTCCCGGCACATGGCTGGTGACGTGCTGCGTGGACGAGCCGCCAGCCCCCGCCGGCCCGGCCCTGTGGGTGACGCACGCTTCCACCTCCCGCCCCGCATCCACCGAGCCTCCGACCCCGGGCTGCCAGGTAGGGGGGCGGCCAGTGTGGCGGGCGGGCAGCGGGCGCGCTGCCCGGGGCCGGGTCTGGGACCGTGGCTGGGTGGCCCCGCTGACGCCAGCCCTTGTGTCCCGTTCAGCATTCCAGAGGCTGGGAGCCGCGCACCGCCCGGGCGCCCGAGGCACCGGTAATGTCGGGGGTGGGACTCACTAATGGCACTAACTGCAGCCCATGAGTGCATCCCCTCCCCCAGGTGCCGTGCGGGCCCCGGGCTGCCTGCGCTGCCCACCATGGGCCCCTTCCAGCACCCAGCACCAGGACTGGGCGCTGGTGGACAGGGCACGGCTGTGCCGCCCACTCCCCTCCTGCCTCAGCCTGCACGGCACCTTGGGGACCCCTCACCTGCCAGTGTGATTTGGGGAGGGCCAGTTGGGAATTGTGGGACGCGCAGGGAGAGGGTCGCAGCACAGCATGGGGCTTGGACTGCCTATCTCTGATTGACCATCACCCTGGCCTCAGGCCCATCTTGATGTCACCTGGTGTTGCCAAGTGCCAGGAGGACTGTGCCACGCTGGCAGCACGCCAGGAGGAGAGCAGGGCCCGGGGTGCTGCCGCTCCCCACAACCCCTGATACCACTGTTCCCCTCTCCCACCCAGCTGAGGACACTCGTGAGAAGGTCAGCAGGAAGGCAGCGGAGCTGGGTGAGTGCGGCAGGAGCCCACAGTGGGGATCGGGGATCCATGGCTGGTGGCTGGGCTTCTCAGGGCATCCCCATGGGCTGACTGGCTGCTCTTGGTGCCACAGATACGGCGGTGGTCCAGGACAGCCACTTCTACCCACTGGGCCCTGTCCCGCGTCAGGCGTCCCCTCAGCGCTCCCCCCAGACCTCCCCGCTGCTGCACCCCCTTGTCGGGCAGCACGTCCTCTCTGTCCGGCAGTTCTCCAAGGAGCAGGTGCCCGGCTGGGTGGGTGCGGGGGCTGCGGGTGCTGTGGTGCTTCCTGTGCCCCGGCTGAGCCCTGGTGCCCCCCGTGCCACCTGTCCCCGCAGTTGTCCCACCTGTTCAATGTGGCACACACCCTGCGCATGCTGGTGCAGAAGGAGCGGAGCCTGGACATCCTCAAGGTGAGCCGTGCACAGGGTGGATCCCTGTCCCTGGGTCACCCCCAGGGAGCCCTGCACCAGGCAGGGATGGCAGGGCTCCCCCAGGTGACAGCCCGGCCCTGCAGGGGAAGGTGATGGCGACCATGTTCTACGAAGTGAGCACACGGACCAGCAGCTCCTTTGCAGCAGCCATGAGCCGGCTGGGTGGCTCTGTCCTGTCCTTCTCCGAGGCCACCTCCTCGGTGCAGAAGGGCGAGTCGCTGGCTGACTCTGTGCAGACCATGTGCTGCTACGCTGACGTGCTGGTTCTGCGGCACCCCCAGCCTGGTGCTGTCGAGGTGAGAGGGGCTGAGGGAAGCTGAATCCTTTTCTGGAGGCACTGGGCACTCTGCCCCAATGGCAGGGATGGTGTGGGGCAGGGATGTGGTCCCCAGCTGGGCAGGGGTTGGGTCCTGCTGCCATGGGGCTGGTGGGAATTGCGTCCTGCCTGCGCTCACCTCCCTGCCCTGCTGGTGCTCCCAGCTGGCCGCCAGGCACTGCCGCAAGCCAGTGATCAACGCCGGCGACGGGGTGGGGGAACACCCCACGCAGGCACTGCTGGACATCTTCACCATCCGCGAGGAGCTGGGCACAGTCAACGGGATGACGGTGAGGGGCAGGGGCCAGATGGCACAACTGGGGGGCCAAGGGGCCCTGTCTAGGCCCTGAGGGGCCATGGGCAGGCTGGGCTGACCACTCTCCCCAGATCACCATGGTGGGTGACCTGAAGCACGGGCGCACGGTGCACTCCCTGGCCCGCCTGCTCACCCAGTACCGCGTCAACCTGCGCTACGTGACCCCTCCCGGCCTCCGCATGCCCCCCGACATCACCAGCTTTGTGGCCTCCAGGGGCATCCAGCAGGTGAGGATCAGGGTGGGGGGCTCTCCCCTACACACTCTCTGGTCCTGTGCCTGTCTCCCAACCTTTCGGTGCTGCCCCAGGAGGAGTTTGGGAGCATCGAGGAAGCGCTGCCGGACACAGATGTGCTCTACATGACCCGCATCCAGAAGGAGCGCTTCCAACGGGCCGAGGAGTACGAGGCTGTGAGTGAGGGGAACCTAGGTCCTGCTGGCCTCGAGGGCGTGGGGACTGCCCTGCTCCAGCTCAGGGCTCTGTGTGTTCCCTCAGTGCTTCGGGCAGTTCATCCTCACACCCCACATCATGACCCGGGCCAAGGAGAGGATGGTGGTGATGCACCCCCTGCCCCGTGTCAACGAGATCAGGTGGGGACGAGAACAGGGGGAGGGGGGCTGCAGGTGGAGGTGAGGGTGGTTTGGAGGGAGTATCTGGGGAGGCGTCTGGGAGACCGGGGTATGAAATCTACAGGGCAGGAGTGGGGGTTCTCAGGGCATGGGGGCTGTAGGAGGGCTTTGGGAGAGCTGGGGCAGTGCTGTTGCTGGGGAGGGTGGCAGGGGCACGGAGGCTGCAGTGTGCTGGGGTGTCTGGGAAGGCGCCAGCGGGATCGGGGTCAGGAGAGCTGCAGTGTGGGGGGCAGGGCCGGGGGGAGCCCAGAGTGATGGGGGCTGCAGCCGCGGGGGTTGGGGGGGCAGGCTCCCTTGGGCCG
>WEKY01029378.1:25091-42267 GCA_013390045.1 Picathartes gymnocephalus | reverse complement strand
CGCCGAGCCCCTGGTCCGGTAGGTACAGAGGGACCGAGGATGCGGCGGGCACTGCTCCCCCTCCTGCTGCTGCTCGCCCGCCCGCCGCCCGCCGCCGCCCGCCCCGCCACCACCGACGGCTCCATCCCAGCGGCCGGGACCGGGGCTCAGGACCACCCGCTCTGGCCGCCGCTGGCTCCGCCGTCCCCGGGGCCTTGGCGAGGGCGGCGGGACGAGCCGCCGCTCTCCATCGACCTCACCTTCCACCTGCTGCGGCACCTCTTGCTGCTCGCCCGCGCCCAGAGCCAGCGCGCCCGCGCCGATTCCAACCGCCGCATCCTCGACGCCGTGGGGCGCTGACCCCCCCCGCAATTCCCGGATACCCCGAATTCCCTGTAAGCCTGGGGCTCCACCGGCCTCCAGCCACCGCCTCGGCCTCTGCCCTGTAGGGCTCTCGGCACCAACACCGGCACGGGCTGAACCCGCCTCAGCCCCAGCGCTGGGGCGAGTGGGAGCGGAACCGGCCCCGGGACCGGTCCGCACCATTTTGTAATAAAACGTGGTGGAAACCCGAGGCGTGAGCGAGTGCGGGGTGAGGGCAGCTGGGGCTGTGCAGGGCCAAGGACTGGGCAAACTGGGAACGTGCTCACTAGGAATGGGCTCACCAGGAATGGGGAATGGGGGAATGGGCTTGTCGGGAATGAAGAAGGGGCTCACCAGGGATGGGAAAATAGACCCATTGGGAGTGGTGGAATGGCTTTACCAGGAAGGGGCAAACAGACTCACCGGGAATAGGAAAAGGGCTCACTGGAAAGAGAGAAAGGGTTCAGGAGTAGGAGACAGGATGAGCTGG
Organism: Picathartes gymnocephalus; assembly: GCA_013390045.1. Taxonomy (NCBI): domain Eukaryota; kingdom Metazoa; phylum Chordata; class Aves; order Passeriformes; family Picathartidae; genus Picathartes; species Picathartes gymnocephalus. The sequence continues at coordinate 41,435 of WEKY01029378.1, read as the reverse complement.
GCCAGCAGCACAAATCCCCCAGCACTGGGAACAAGGCTGTGTGTGCTCCTGGATCAGGAGCTGACACACCAGGTTCTTCAGGGGGGATGAGATGCTCACAGCCTCCCGGGTGTGGGAGCAGTAGGAAGCAAAGGGGGCAGAGGGATGGGAACAGGGGGTGCTCACCATCAGTGAGCCAAGCACAGGGGGACTGCACCCACCTGCCCGCAGGTGGGGACATGAGCAGGGAAGCAGTCCCTCCCCAGGATCGGGAGTGAGGCTGGGAGCGGGGGGAGGCACAGACACAGGTCCTTTGTGGGAGGACATGGCCACCCATGTGGGAGCACCAGGAGTGGGGGGAACCTCTGTGGGACACACGGTGCTGCTGAGTGGGTCAGGGCTGGCGTCGTGGGTGGGGAGGGGGGCACTGTGGTGGGCCATGTTTCAGGCCCCCAGCCAAGAGGACAGAGATGAAGCCTTCTGAGGCAGCTGGGGGAGGTTCAGCCTCCTTGTGGGTGCCCCTGGTCCTCACCGGGGCCTCCAGCTTGGTTTGTGGAAGGTGTCCCTTCCCATGGAACCCAGCCAAAAATTCTGTGATAACATCCCAATACCTGCTGGAAGGGCAGCATGGCCGGGCTGGAGCAGGGAGTAATGTTTTTGAGGGTGTACCTGGGAAGGACTTCGTGGGGATGAGACAGCAGTGGAGGTCAGTGCTCGGGGCAGGCAGGAGTGCAGGCAGCAGAGTGCTTCGTAACACTGGCAGGGTGTGCAGCCCCCAGAGTTCACGTGAGCTGCTTTCAGTGACCCAGGGGCTCTGGTAGGAGGCTGCTCCAAGGGGCAAAGGAGTTGGGAAGCACAGCCTTTGGGAATGAGCTCATAGTGGGATGAGATTCCCCACTCCAGGCCCTGCTCCAGCTGCTCATACTGTGTTCACTGGGACTGAAAAGAGGAAATTCCACCAGAGCATGAGTACCCTGGAGCTGGAAGGTGATGCTGGCAAGAAGGATTGTAGTGGGACGATCCCTCCCAGGAGATATTTTTAATGGATCAGGCACTGACTTGGGCAGCCTGCTTCAGCCAACCCTGACAAGCAGGGCTGGGGCTGGCGGGGCTCATGGGGCCTCTTGCCCCTCACGCAGCCGTGGGCACCTTCCCAGGTGGAGGGACCACAACCCCTCTGAGCAGCCTATTCCAGGTACCCTGTGTGATCAGCCTTGCTGAAAAAAAACCCCACATCTTTGGAGGCCAGTTTGTGCCTGTTGCTGCTGGTTCTGTCACTGGGCTCCACTGGGAAGAGCCTGGCTCCCTCCTCCTTCCCTCCCATTAGGCAAGTATACACAGAGATACCCCAAAACATTCCAGTTCCTCCTCATGCAGCAGATGTTCCAGTCCCTTTGGCATTGTTTTGACCCTTTCCTGGACTCCACATGTCACATCCTTCTTGCCCCAGGAAGCCCCAACCTGGCCAGGATGCTGCATCCACAGCTCTCCACACTTCACGGAGGGGAAAGCTTCCCCCACTCTTCATCCTCCCCAGCCAGTGGGCTGTTGTCCACCTGGATCCACTGGGAAGGGATGTCACTGCTGCCTCCCTGACTCCGTGTCGCCACTGAGGATTTTGTTGTCTGTCATGCCCCTCAGTAGCTGTAGTTGGACGCTTGTGATTAGTAATTACATCATGAACCTGGTAGGCTCAGCTCATCTTCTCTACTAAGGAAAAGGGAAGACTATCCCGAGAGCAATGGACGAGAGGCACCAGGAGTGTTGGCAGCAGGACTAAGCAGTACCAGGGGAAAAGGTAATTCTGGCAACAGGAGATCACAATCACTGACTCATTGACCACTTACTGAGAATGGACCCCGACTCAAATGCAGCAAAGAGCTGCACCTGTGGGGTGATCAGCATGAGGAGGGAGATACACCCAGCAAAAAGGAGTTTGAGTCCTAATTAATAACACAGTTCTGTAATTGGTAAGCAATGAATGCTGGTTCTCTGCTCAAATGTATAAATGGTGTAAAGTTCTGACGAGCAGGGAATAGCCTTGGGGAAACTCTCAGCTCCTGGCTCTGCAGTAACTGCAATAAAACCAGGAATCCCTTGCCTTGATTTGTGGATTGTCAGTGCACACCAGGAAGGCCACAGCAGTTTTTGGTGACCCAGGTGGGATGGCCAGAGTGCCCTGCCCCGACTGACTGGCCCCTCCAGGCAAAGGGGCTTGGCAAGACGAATTCCAGCATGCACCAACCTTGTCATCGAGTACTTTGGATGACCAGGACAACCAGTGACTCCATGGCACAACACTTCCTAGAGGTATTTCCTCGGTGAAGGGGGTGGTTGGAAATTGTCAAGAAGCAGGATTTTGGGTTTGGGCTCTGCATAAGCTGAAGAAGAAAATATTTTGTTTCTACAATTTGGTGATGCATGTCTTGGATTTTTGAGGTTTGCACACCTGTTTTCATATGCAGAGCTGGTGATGTGAAAACTGGAATTTAGGTGTGTGCTTTGGATAGAGTATGAAACACTGGAAATTCCACAACTGAAATGGGCTCCTCTGCTTCTGTAGAAATTCCACTTTGCTCTCCTCTAGGATGCATCCTGAAGAGTTAGGGTGACCCTATGACTCAAGATAAATTGAAAAGATACTGTAATCAATGGTTGCCCAATTCTGAATTAGATGATGGTGAAAAAAGGCCAGAAAACAACAGGACTTTAAAATATAATACGATTTTACAGTTGATGTTACTTTGTAGGAGGCAAAATGAATGGGATGAAGTCCCTGATCTGGATCTAGTTTTCACGTTAAGAAATAATTGATAAAATAAGGAAACAATATGGTTTAGTAGATTCAAAAATATCAAAATGGAATATATTCTTTGGGCAATGAAGAGAAGAGGATAAGGGGAAAGATACTTGTCATATGGGACAAGAAGATAAAAGAGACAAAGACCTGACACAGGCATCAAAGCTGGAGGTGGGCAGTGTGTCTGGTGATGAAACATGGTTTTGATGCATCCCCAGCTCCCAGTAGGAGCAGGGAGAAAGATAAATCAGTATTACAAGCACATTTAGGGCAGTAGATGGACCTGAGAGAGAGGCAGTGGATGTGCAGGTGCCAGTCACACTTCAGACCTGCTGAATCAGAAGCAGCGAGCAGGGTCATATCACAGAAATCCTGATGGAATGCGTAGTGTGATCAAAACCATGATGTCCATTCATAATCCAAACTATGAGGACATCCAGGCTCTCCTGGAATATTTGTTTCCCCATGAGAAATGGAGGGCAGCTGAGAAAAGGCTTGAGAGGAAGGAGTTAGAGGAAAACAGGATTAGATCAAAAGGTTCATGGCATCCCAAATCCTCACAAATTTCATCCTGAGAATGACCCAGAACGGGATCTCAATCAGAGAGCGGTGAGATTCACTAAAATTACATTAGAAAATTATTTTATTGGGGTTCTACGAGGAAGTGAAGAAACTGAAACACCTTGACAAGTTGTATGAAGGGAAGAGGGAGCAAAGGAGTCTCCACTGGCTTTTTATGAAAGGTTGTGTGAAGTGGCTCCCAAATGGATGGATTCAGCTCCAGCAGGGGAAGGAAGCAGGATGCTGTTTAACAAGCTTTTTGTTGGGCAGTTGGCAGATGGTATTGGAAAGAAGCTCCAGAATAGAGAAGAAGTGGAGGGGATGGTTTTTTCCCAAGTGATGCCTGTAAGAATAGGGAAGAGGTAGAAGAGAAGAGCCAAGAGAAGTTACTGAATCCATTGTCAGGGACAGGCAAGAGGCAGAGGGTGAGATGGATTTCAGGGATGAGGCTGGGGCTGAGAGTGGGGATTAACACCCCTCCAAAAGTATTGGGGTGCCCACTGCAGACAGAAAGGGAGCTGGCAAAAGGAGCATCCCTGACTTACTAATGGACTGAAGGGATAAACAGAAGATGCAGAAATTGGGCTGGACTGAAGGGAATCAGAGGCATCTCCTATTTACCTGGCCAATCCTTTGATTCCAGTTAAGCTGGGGGAATGAAAGAATGGATTTTCTAATGGATAATGGAGCAGTTCATGCTGTAGTTAGTGTGAAGGACCTTTAAGCAAAAACAGGGAGGAAATTCCTCAGGAGCAGGTAGTCCCTCAGACCACTTCACAACCCATGGAATTCACTACTGGGAACACAAAATGTCAGTTTCTCTGCATGCCAGAGTGTCCTTTGCCATTGCTGGGAAAGGATTTGCTCTGCAGGTCTTTACCGACAGAAGCAGTGATATGGTAAATCAGAAGATGAGAAATCTGGGCACCCTGTGGTCACTACCATGAAGGTATTGGAAAACAACCCATTGCTCATGAACAGCTCTTCCCAGAAAAACAAATTGGGAGCTTTGACTTGGGCCCTGGCATTGAGCTGAGGAAAGGAAGTCAATATTTATACCAACTCAAAACATGCCTTTGGCACAGCCCATGCTCGTGGAGCAGTTTGGGAAGACCAAGGAGTTTTGGCCTCACGGGGGAGTTCAGAAAAATATGTAGCTGAAATTCCAGAGCTACTGAAAGCAGTTCTTCAGCCAAAGAACTTCACAATAATACACGGTGAAGTCCCCCAGAAATAGAATCCAAATATTGTAAAGGGAAACAAGAGCAGATCCAGCACTGGAAGAAGCTGCATGGAGGAAACCAAGTTGTGAAGGAGCTTTGATTCCACAAACCTGTGTAGATTAATCTCCAACAAATTATAACAAAGGAGAGGAGCAATGAGTGGAACAGCTTAACTGTACTAAAAATAAAGAAGGGTGGTGGAAAACACCTGGAAAGCAGCTCTTGGAGACAATGGCAATCCAACTTAAAAGGCTGCATCAAGAGACGCGCAGGAGCAGATACATCACTGCTTTTAGCAAAAAACTCTTTGGATGCAAGATGCAAAGTTTTGCAGACAGACTAGTTAAAATTTATAATTTCCTGTGTTAATCATCCAAAAATAAGAAAGAAAATACAGGAAGAAGGACAAAACAAGGAATAATCCCTGAGAAACATTGGCAAATGGGTTTTACAGACTCTCCCAGATGTAATTAATGCAAACGTTTATTGGTACTCATCAACCACTTTCCTGGCTGGCTGGTGTTACCAAACAGTTCATGTTCCTGAGGAGAAGGCCTTGGAGGCCCAAGTCTATCAGTTACAGAATCCTGAACTTGAAGCAGAAATATCAGAGGAAGTGGGCAAGGCAGTCACCCTGCTAGGATGGGCTACCAGAATTTCAGGATGGGCTTGGAATGCAGAATCCACAATTTAACAGGTGTACTCCAGTCAAGAATATCTACAGGGTACTCCTCTGGAAGAAGCTGATGGCAAACTCTCCATGGATGGGAGCAGCTTTGTGAAAGGTGGACTCTGAAAAGCCAGGAATGCAGTGCTAACTCAGCATGGGGAAAGGGAAGCCAAAGCTCTGACCCCCAAACTCATCAGCTCAGAAAGCAGAGCTGGTTGCACTGACAGTGTTGGAGCTCTCACACTGTGAATAAAACTGTGAATATATGGACTGACTCAAAATTTGCTGTTTGAGCAGTCCATGCCCATGGAGCCATTTGGAAAGAGGGAGTGCTGTGAGCCTCCAAGGGATCCCCCAGGATGGACAAGCACTACAGAGATTGTTAGAGGGCATGCAGCTGCCTCAGAAGATGGCAGAGATGCATTGCAAAACTTGTCCATGCAGAGAAAGCCCAGTGAATGCTGGATATGGCCTGGCTGACAGAGCAGTTGAGAAGGCTGCTGGTGGGGACATCCTGCTGGTCTTACCCAAGAAATATTGGCATCTGGACAAGGAGGCTGCCAATTATCAGGTTGAAGATGGGAAAGTGGCAAATTTGTTAGAACCTGAAAATAGCCCTGAAGGATGGTGGATTACATCCAGCAAACAGGTGATGATCCCCCAACACCTTGCAAGGAGGATGGCAGAGGAACAACACAGGGGAGCTCACTGGGAAATAGAGTCTGCGGCAGAAGCATCGAAGCCCCAAGTTTTGAGCGTAAAAAGAACTGGTATCATAAAAAGCATCAATACAAGTGCCAAACCTGTTTAAAGAACAATGCACATCAAATCAGATGGCCCACAGCCAGGACTGTTAGGAAAGGCAGTTGTCTGTGACTAAGTCTTGTGCCAGCTAATGCTTCCTTATTTACTTATATTAGTGATTAATATGTACTGGCCAATATCTTAGTTTTGAGAACAAGGATTGTGTGTCAGAGCAAAGAATGATAAGAGAAGTACGTTATGACCCAACCACATATTTAAAATACTCTCAAGGAGAAAAGATTCATCAGAAGATCTGGAACAGTCCCAAAATAAATCCTCAGAAATTATTAGCATATATGCTTGCATTCAGGAAATGTGATGAATATGTATTAGTTTCAGGAATATGACCTGGTCTGTTAGGTTACTGGGCATGCATGCTTTGAGGAGAATTTCCCATGCATCCAGCCCTCCTAATAAAGCAATGTTAATTTTCTAACCTAGCAAATTTGTTGGAGAGTTTATTTCCCGGTTTTCCGTGACACTGGGGCTTTCCCCTGTTGTACCAACCACAGTAGAGAAGTGATTAGGGTTTCTTAGAAGAAACAATACCCAGATTGGGTGTCCCAGAAGGAATTTCTACAGATGATGGGCCCTACTTTATAGCAGAATTGGTGCAGGAAGTGTCCAAATTTTCACAGTCTGTTTGGGAACCACAAACCTCATGGATCCCACAGTCCAGCGGGGAGACAGAAAGGATGAATCAAAGGCAAATATCCAAGTTACAACGAGAGGCTCGAGTGGAGCATCATCTTTGGCTCTGACAAGAATTTGTGTCAGTCCCCGGGTCAAAGCAGGAGTGAGAACTTTGGAAATACCATACTGGAAGGCATTCCTGTATAACCTCATAACCACACACAGAGAGCAGGTGTGTGCAAGGGGACAAGCAGAGCCAAAGGAATATTTAATTCCTCTTTCACAGCCATTATCTGCATTCACAGGTGTTTGAATCAGAGCCCCCACCCTTCCCTTGGGTACCCCGGGCAGTCTTTTCCATCTGGAGAAGTGGCATTTGTTTGAACATAAAAAGATGAGACTCAACAGGAAAGGTGGGAAAGTACTTTCCCAGCAGTGTTAAGGACATGCACTGCAGTGAAAAGGACAGGAACCAACTTTGGGATCCATTGCATATGTGAAAAGGGTCCCTGAGTCTGGACAAGATACGTGGAATTCACATCGAACTGGAAACCTGAAGTTCCAACTGACTGAGGACATAGAAGTATGTTCTGTAATCTTTTAATCTGTTTATGTAAATTAATTTTGCATGTGGAGTACTTACATAATATGTTGTTATTTTACAGCTTGTCCAATCGACCAGGAAAATTCAAACTCCAGCAGTAAAGCTGCTGGGTTTCCCAGTGTCACAACCAGTGAAGGACCCTTTGGATTGGGGAATTTTAATCTTAGCTTTAAATCTGATATTGATCCTTAAGTCTCAAAACCCTGTGATGATTTTTCCATGGGGTTTAACATAAGCCAAGAGGAAGGTAATTGGCATTATATGTGTGATGGATTGACCCTGGCTGGACACCAGGTGCCCACCAAAGCTGTTCCATCACTCCCCCCTCACTTGGACAGGGAAGAGAAAATATAAGAAAAGCTCATGGCTCAGGATAAGGACAGAGCCATTACTGTCATAGATGCTTTGCATGACACCAATTACTCTCGCGGGAAAAGCAGACTTGATTTTGGAAAATTTATTTTAACTTATACCCAATCAAATCAGAGTAGGGTAACAAGAAGTAAAACAAATTCTAAAAACTCCTTCCCAGGCTTAACTTTATTCCCAATTCTCCACCTCTTTTCTGCCAGTGATGCAGTGAGACAGGAATGGGGGTTACAGTCAGTTCACAACGTGGTTTCTGCTGCTGCTTCCTTCTTACGGAGAGCAGTCCTTGCCCTGCTCCAGTGTGGGAGAGTCCTCTGCAGCCTTCTCCAGCGAGAGTCCTTCCCACGGGCTGTGGCTCTTCACAAACTGCCCACTGTGCGTCCCCTCCATGGGGCAGTGCCTCAGGAACTGCTCCAGCCTGGGCTCCCCACAGGGTCACAGGTCCTACCAGGACCCTGCTCCAGCACGGGCTCCTCTCCCCACAGCTCCAAAGGTCCCTGTAAGGACCCTGCTCCAGGATGGGCTTCCCACGGGGTCACAGACTCCTTTGGGCACCCAGCTGCTCTGGGTGGGCTCCTCCAGGACCTGCAGCTGGGTCTCTGCTGCCCTCGGGCACCCACGGGCTGCAGGGGAATCCCTGCTCCAGCACTTTGAGCACCGCCTCTCATTCCTTCTGCACTGACCTGAGAGGCTCCAGGGCTGCTGCTCTCACATACTCTCACTCCTCTCTGGCTGCAATTACCTTCACAAGAACTTTTTTTTTCTCCTTGAATACATTATCTCTAAGGTGTTACTGCCATCACTGATGGACTCTGCCTTGGCCAGTGGCAGGTCCATCCTGAAGCCAGCTGGCTTTGGCTCTCCTGGACCTGGGGGAAGCTTCTTCAGCTTCTCACAGAGGCTGCCCCTGTAATCTACCCACTACCAAAACCTTGTCACGCAAACCCGATCCAAACCTAATAAAATGGACAAAATTCCATGGATGGGATATAGAGTTGGGTAAGTGATGACAGTAGGTGGACAACCCACCTGCCTTTGTGGGGGAAAGTGAAAAGACATTCCTTAGGAATGTTAACACTATGCCCCTTATGGAGGAAAATGCCTTTGGAAGCACAGTTATGGAGAGGAATAAAGAGAAATAATGATGCTTCTTGGAGACACCCTTGAACAGCAACTGGAGCAGGCTGTGTGTTGGAATCCATGCTCAGTGCACAGATCACCTCTTCCTGAAATCTCAGGTGGGGGTACAATTTAACAGGACAAGCAGAGGCACCAGCAAATTCCAGGGGGGCTGCTCGGAGGACAGGCTGGTTTGGGAGAGCAGTGGCAGGTGATGAGAATCTGGACACAAAGTACAAGGAAGAAAATTGCCCAAAACAGAAGAGAACTAAAGTGTGGCTCTCCTGGCATCTCAAGCACTGGGCTGGCACCCACGGCACCCAGCTGAGGGACTGCTGCGTGCTTGTCAGTCCCTCTCAGTCACCTCTGGAGGGTGATGGGGACAAGGGAACATCCCTAAGGGGTGGGGACAGACAAATGCTGCATCCCCGAATGTCTGGTGCAGGCATGGAGGAGCCACAGCCCCTCTTGCTCCCCAGGGATCGCCCAAGCGCTGCCAGGCATGTTTCTGGTGTGTGAAGGAGCAGATGGTGGCAGGGAGCAGCTGGGCTGGGCCCTGGGGTTGGTCTGCTGGCAGCCACATCGCCTGTGCTTGGGGGGACAGCTCGGGCACACAAGGGAGCAGAGATGTCCCGTCTGTCACCCGGCCTCCGGGACTTTGTCCCCCAGCCCCAGCCAGCACGGCCGTCCCGGCTGCTGGGGGGTCCGCAGGGCTCAGCCCTTACTGTCCCCTGGGTGGGCAGGGTGTGGCAGCGGGGACCCCGCAGTGCGGCCCAGCCACAGGGGACCGGTCCGGCCCGAGGAGCCCTGGCCATGTGCATCACCGGCCGTGCCGCCATGGCGACGGGACAAGGCGGGTGACGCAGCCACCGCGGCCGCGGCGCTCCCGGGGGACCCGGCCGGGCTCAGGGCGCGGCCCCGGCCCCGCGCTGATGTGGCTGTGTGTGTACTCAGCCAGCTCATCCCGACAGTATTTGCTCGGAGCACCCGGGGGACGGAGCTGCTGCGGGCACCCAGACGGGGCTGGCAGGACCGGGGGCCGCCTGCTCGTCCTCGCCCCCAGCAGGGGCTGTGGCCGGGGGGCAGAGCCCCACTCACAGCGCCCAAGGCTCAAAGCGCCCGAGTTGCGCGGGGGCTCGGGGGTCTCAGCCCCTTGCCTGAGGTCCTGGGAGCACTCTTGGGGTGATGGGGCCGCGCTGGCCCAGATCCTGTGGGGCCGGAGCAGAGCTGCTCTGGGGCAAGCCCGGCCTCCACCACACCCACACACTACACGGGAGAACGTGTCCTCACACACTTTTAATGTTGGAGAGGAGCAGTGCCCATTTGGGGAATTCCAGCAGCAGGGATGGAGCTCTCCTGAGAGTGCCAGGGATGGCCATGAGCTAGGGGTGCCAGGGGTGGCCATAGCTGGGGCAGGGGTGACAGGGACAGCCATAGCTGAGGGGATGCCAGCATTACCCCATGGCTCCACTTCAGTGCTGACCTGTGCAGAAAAGTAGCCTCAGCCCTGTGACCCCGGGACCCCCTTCCCACTCCCTGCAGCAGGGAGACAGGATGGCCTGGGGGGAGGCTGAGGTGTGACCGTCCCATCCTCATCCCCATTCCCAGGAGGTGTCTCCTCTGCCCCATGGCACCCCACGGCTGTGCCCATCTCACTCCCCACAAGGGTCTCACCATGGGGAGAACTCACTGGCTTCTGCCTCGGCCCCACATCTGCAGAGGGAAAGAAGGAACAAGATGGAGACAGGGATACCCTGGCACCCTGAAGGACCCGTGCTGCTGCACGTGGGCCATGGCACAGTACTGGACATGGCATTGGGCACGATATAGCACTGGGTAGTTACGGCATGCACTCACCTTCAGCAGCTTCGGGCACCTCCAGGCTGTCCAGCCGATCCTCATCTGTCGCAGCCTCACTGCTGTCCCCAGGTCCATCACCCTCATCCTCACCCAGTGGCTCTGTGGGCAGGGGACAGCTCAGGTGGGACCTTCCCTCCCTTCTGCAGCATGGGGATACACCAGGACATGCCAGGAGGGAGGTGACCAAGCAGGACACTCCAGGATGCTCCCAGGAGGTATGTGACCAGCCCAATGTGGGAACCCAGGAGAGCCTGGGGCAGGACTGACCCTCCAGGCTCCCTGGGTGGTGCTACAGGTGGGGGTCACATCCCCAGTCCTGTGTGGGATCCCCACACTGTGCATGTGCTGTGGGGAGGCTCTGCTTGTTTGAAGGCTGGGTAACCCAGGCAGTCCCAGTGCCCCCGTGGGATGGCAGCAATTTCCCCAGTGCAGGCACCTGTCTGGAACTCGATGGTCCTCAGCATCTCAGCCACATAGTCCACATTGATGGAGAAGTGGTCCATGTTCTCGTAGCCAGGCTCAGGGCGGCTGCTCATTGATGCCTTGGACATGTCTGTGATCCTGCAGGGCAGAGACACCATGAGAGCTGCAGGGTCAGCACCCAGAGGGCCACCAGCCACAGGCGTTTTGCACCCCCATACTCCCCACTCACTTTTTCAGGAGTTCCTTGGAGTGCTGTGGAGGAAAGCAAGGAGGGATCAGTGTCTCCTAGACATCATCCCCACCACAGGTCCACCCCTGCACATCCCAGGGCATCCATAGATCCTTTGGGGTGAGCACAGCCTCCCTGTATAGACCTGTGAGGCAGCCCCACGCCCCTCGGGGAACCATCATGCTACCACACAGCCCCAAGGCAGTCCCAGCCCCCCCGTCCCCTTCTCTCCCTGTTTCCCTGGCAGGACCTGCAGGTACAGGGCCATCTGGGGCTCCTCCATGGCCTGGATGGCTGACTCCACCAGTTTGGAGGAGGCCTCCAGGTGGTCGCCGTACTGGCGGATGAGCCCACGGACGCGCTGCAGCTTGGCCTCCTGCTCGGCCGCGATGCTCTGCAGCAGCTCCTTCTTCCGCTCCTCCAGGATGCCATACAGCGCGTCAAACCGCAGCCCCACGTGCTGCTTCTGCCGCCGGCCGTTCTCCTGCAGGACGGGAGTCAGGGGCTGCACCACGTCCCCGCCCAGAACAGCCCCGGGGCCAGACTCCCCAGTCCCAACCTCGATGGTGTGGCAGATCTCCTCCATCTGTGTGATGATGGCCTGGATCCGGTCGTTCCCCGCCACCAGCATGGCAATGCCATCGCTGAGCTCGCTCTGGCAGTGGAGGGGATGGGCGTGAGGGTGGCTGGATGGGTACCCTCGGCCCCCCAAGACCCCAGGGGCCGCCCACCTTCTGGCGCTGGTAGACAGCCGGGAGCGGGGCCACCTCGCAGTCCTTGTGGGCCCCGAACACCTTGCAGAGGGAGCAGGTGGGCGCCTCGCAGCGCAGGCAGTAGATATTGATCCGTTCATCCTCGTGCTCTTCACACATGAGGTGCTGCTCAGCCTTGGCGTGAAGGGGTCTGCACGGGGGTAGGGGGTGTCAGATAGATGCCCCTAGTCACAGGGACGTCCCCAGCTCCAGAGAAACCTCTGACACCCCAGCCTCAGGGACAGCACCAGACCCAGGACCTGCCCAGCCCTAGAGACACCTCTGCCTCCCAGGGACCCTTCAGCTCCGGGGACACAGCTGGCACCAGAAACACCTCTGGCCCCGGAGACACCCCCGGCCCCAGGGATATTGCCTAGCCCTGTATGGGCCCCGTAACTCCCCAGCTGCTGTTGGGATCCCACCCCCAGCCCTCTCGGTGGGTTCGCTGTCACCCGCAGGTCTCGCCCCCCCCACGGGGTCCCCGCGCCTCCGGACCGGGCCGACTCCTGCTTGTAGATGTCGATGATGTTCTCCACGAGCAGATTCCGCTGCAATCCGTACACCCCGTGCCGGTCCAGCACCACCTCGTGCCGGCATGACGGGCACCGGAACCGCCCGCCCGACGGCACCGCGCTGGAGCCCCGTGACTGCCACAGCGGGTTGGAGGCCTGGAGGGGTGAGCGAGGCGTCACGGCGGCGGCACCCCGCACCCCTGGCACCCCCGGCACGCCCCGGCAACTCCTGCCCCCACAGCCCCTGGGGCACGGAGCCGGGCACGGAGACAGAGATGGAGACGGCCAAGAGCACGGACACAGGTGTGGGCACGAACAAGGACACACACACGGCCCCTGCCTCCAGCTCACCGTCCCCGCCAGCCGGGAGCGGCCCCGAGCGCAGCCCAGCCGGAGGTCCCAGCGGCTGGTCCCGGAGCCGGGATTCCCGGTGCCAGTGCCAGGCCAGGCCCCCCCTGTGAAAAGGATCCCGGTATTCCTGGCCGCCCACCCCTCCGCCTCGCTGGCCGGGGATCCCGGGATAACGGGGCCACCACCCGTCGGACTGGGGTCCTAGGGACTGAGGTCCCGGTGCCTCCCCCCGCCCCACCGGCGGGTCCCACCTGGAAGACGTCGTTGGCACACTTGCGACAGAGGTTGTGCTGGCAGGGCAGGATCACCACCGGCTTGCTGAACATCTCCAGGCAGATGGGGCAGATGAGCTGCTTCTCCAGGCTCTCCATGCTCCGCGCCTCCGCCAGAAGCGGCTTCAGCCCTACTGCGAAGTTCATGGCCGCGGTCCCGGCCCGTCCCGGCCCGACCCGGCTCTGTCTCGCGGCTCCGCTCCGGCCGCACGGTGCTCGCTTTGTTTCGGCCCCGGCCCCGGCCCCCGGCGCTAATTTTAGCCGCCCCCGCCCCGCCGGGGCCGCAGCTGTCGGCGGCGTCGGGTGACACTGAGTCACCGTTCCTGCCCACCCCTCGGAACCGGCTGGTCCCGGGACCGGCTGATTCCCTGGGACCGACTGAGCTTCGGGACCTGCTGATCCCCTGCCTGGGGAGGAGGAGCAGCCGAGGTTCCGGGGAACCAGCGCTGGCTGGTGCAGGGGCTGCAGGGCTGGCAGTCGTGTTGAGGAGTATGTGCCCCCCTCTGCAGGCAGCAGGGCGAGGGGAGGTTGGGGTCCCCCAGATCCCACAGCCCCAGCCCAGTGCCAGCCCCCAAGAACAGCAGGGTGGAGGGGCTGGTGCCAGGACAGCCCCATCCTCACTCACCCTGACACCCTGTCTATATTTAGGGAGTGAGGCAGAGCCCATGCAGCTGCAGGCAGAGGCAGTGACCAGAGATGGGAAGAAAGGGCAAGGGGCTCACTGCATCCCCCTCAGTCCGATCCCTGCCCGTCCTGGCCCTCTGCAGAGCCACGGCTCCCCAGAGAGCAGAGCAGGAGCAGGGTGTGGGGCCGGGCAGTGGGGAGCAGGGCTCCAGGACTGCAGCAGCAAGGAATGGGAAGAGCAGAACCATGGGAGCCAGAGGCAGAGGACAGAGAGTGGGACCAGGTGGGTGACAGGACACAAGTGACATTCACTCCACTTGGAACATGACCTGCCTACTCCACACCCCACTCAGTCCACCACCCTGCAGGATCCATGGGCACAGCACCCAGCAAGGACAACACCAGGCAGAGGTCACATCCTGCTGCAGTGTTCCAGCAGCCCTGGAAAGAGCCCAGGCAGACACACACACTTCCCTCCCGTCAGCCTTTAATGGTGCCCACAAAAACCCAGACAAACCCAGAGGGCAGAGGAAAGGGGTACAGATAGAAGCACCCCAACCCCTCAGCAGCGTTTGGCACCCAGCAGCCATCGGGAGGGTTGCAGAGGGGGCAGCGGGCTCAGCCCAGCCCCAGAGTTACAGTGCTAATGGTCTTGGACACGCTCAGCTCCCTCGCGTGAGCTGCGGAGCTCGGCCTGGAGCATCCCTGTTTGTGCCTGGTGCTCAGTGCCTGACATGGGCACAGGCAAGGCACTAAAGGGGGTCACAGCAGCATGGGCTCCAGGCCACCACCAACACCAGTGCTGGGATGCAGGGGCATTGCCCTGGAGCTCGAGCAGGAGCCTGTGCATTGATGCTGGCCAAATTAACCTGAGATTCTATGCCTCCCGAGGCTGAAGAGCCAGTCCGGGGGGCGGGACCATGGTCCCAGAAAGTGACAGTCCCAAAGGAGGATCCCTGCCCCGAGTTCTGGGGGAGCTGGCGGGATGGGGCCAGCCTCAGGCATCACTCCTGGTGCTGGCCGGCAGTGGGTCCGTGCTGGCAGGCGGGGGCTGTGCTACAACAGGGACCTGAGGATCTGGAAAGGAAGAGCTGCAGATCAGCGCCAGCGAGCAGGAATCTCACAACAACTCTGCGAGGGCTCCCACAGCCCAGAGCTCCCACACCCCTGCCCAGCACAGAGCCATGTGAGAGTGCCCCAACCCCACAGAAACCTGCAGGAGTCACCCAGCCCCATCAACACCAGTATGGCCAGTGTCAGGGAACAGAGCCAGGCTGGAGCACAGCTGCTCTTCCCATGCTCTGTGCCCCAAAGGGCACAGGGCCAAGGGTCTCTAAGCTTCAGGCCTGTTCAGGGGGCCCTTGCCCAGAGGGAAGGAGAAGGTGTACTCGTTGCCCATGCCATGGCTCCCTCTGTCACTACCACCAGCCCTAGCCCACACAGGAAACAGTGAGGGCTAGCTGGAAGTAAGAGCTGCAGCTCATGCCAACCCAAGCCCTGAGCCAGAGCTCTGTCCCCCACATGAAATGAGACGTGGGGAGATCCTAGAGCCCCTAGTAAGCAAACACAGGTGCTCCCAGCTGCTGGGCTCCAGCCTGACTTACCGCCATCCTCTTCGTGCATCTGTGCCTCCAGGTCCTTGGGGTCCACATACTTGTAGGACTCATCGTCCTTGGGTGGGCAGCACGTCCCACAGCAGAAGAAGCAGCAGCAGCAGCAGCAGCAGCAAGTGAGGGCACCGCAGCACAGCACCAGTGCCTGTGTCAGGGACAAAGGCACTGTGAGCTCACCCAAGTCCCTGGCCCATCACACCAGCCCTGTGAGCCCACTCAAACCACCAGCCTGCCAGGACAGCAACCCACTAAGCTCACCCGAGCCGCCAGCCCCATCACGGCAGCCCCACGGATGCCGGATGATACCGGGCTCACCTGGAACCACCACTTGGACATGAGGAAGTAGTGCCGGACAGCATCATCGCCGAACTGCTCGGCCACGTAGAGGCCAAGGGAGCCGTACTGGTCATACAGGCGGCGCTTGTCTGCGTCGCTCAGAGTGGCGTGGGCGCTGTTGATCTCCTTGAACCGCTCGGCGGCCGCTGGGTCATCGGGGTTCTTGTCTGGATGGTACTTGAGAGCCAGCTTCCTGTAGGGTGCAGCGGGGGGACCCCCAGCATGGGGTCACAGCTTCACTTCCCGGGAGAGACCCAGACCCCCGGGATGGAACCAGGACCCCCGGCACGGGGTTACAGCCTCGTTTCCCGGAACCGAGCCTGACCGCCGGGATGGGACCACGACCATCCGGACGAGACCCCGGCCGCGTTCACGGGACGGACCCTCATGCCTGGGCTCCCAGGACGACCCCGCGGACCCCGCCGGACCCCCCCGTACCGATAGGCCTTCTTGATCTCCTCGGGGGAGCTGCCCTTCTGCAGCCCCAGCACGCGGTACAGGCTCTCCCCGACCCGGGACAGCTTCCGCTGCGGCCGCGGAGGCTCCGCCATGGCCGTGCCGAGGGTCGCGGGGGTCGGACGGGACTCCCGCAACACCGACCGCCACGGCC
>WEKY01029378.1:14821-24849 GCA_013390045.1 Picathartes gymnocephalus | reverse complement strand
GCACAGCCCGGCCCGGCGACCCCCGGGACAGGGCACAGCCCGGGACAGGGCACAGCCCGGCCCGGCGGCACCCGGGACACGGCACAGCCCGGGACAGGGCACCGCCCGGCCCGGCGACACCCGGGACACGGCACAGCCCGCCCCGGCCTCAGGGAACCCCGCACCGCCCCGACCCTGGTCCAGCGGCAGCAGGAGGAGGCACACGGGGATCGCGCTGCTCCTTTATTGGTACAAAACGGCGCCGAAGGGGTGCTGACGGCACGGCCGGGCCCCGGGACAGCGCGGGATGGGGGGCACGGCCGGGCCCGGGACAGTTCGGGGCGAAGGGGCAGACGCCTGCCCCTAGAACCTCCTGCTGCCGCCGGTGAGAGGGGCGACGGGGGGGGGGCAAGGCTGCTGCTGCCCTTTGGAAAAAGAACCTGAGCAACAAGGGCAGCACAGGGGACACCTCACCAGCCCCCGGTCACCGGCACCACTGTGCGCACCGGGGATGGGACAGCACCGGGAAGGCAGCCCGATGCTAACCCCCGCAACTCCTTGGACCAGGAATGGAGTGTGGATTGGTGGGGACAGGGTCGATCCACGATGCCAGTCCCTGATGTCCAAGGGTCCCACTGGAGCTGGGGGTTGCCCACAATAAATATAAATAAATACAGATTTCAGGCATGGAGCTTGCCTGGACTGGACCCCATCCCCCTCCTCCCCTGGGTGGAAGGTGAGCACCCCCTCAGGCAGCAGGGGGGCCACTATTCCCTGGCACAGCTGGCCCAGGCCCAGAGACAGGGCTCTGGGAGCAAGGAATGTCCCTAAATATCCCCTCTCCATGGGCCACAGGAGAGGCCATCCCTCTCTCCTCCTCCTCCCTGGGGAGGATTGGTCCTTTGGGGCAGAGGGAGACCAGCAGCAGGGGCTTGTTGTGCAGGTCCAGAGAGCCAGGGCATGGCAGGTGGGCACGGCTGGCAGCTCAGGGCCTCTCCTGGGGGCAGGGATGGGGGCCAGTCCTGCAGCCAGCCTGGTCTGTGGTCCTGTGGCCAGCCAGCTCAGCAGTCCATGCTGTCGCTCTCACACCAGGCCGAGGGGCCATCGGTGCCAAAGTATCTGTCTCCAAAGTTACCTGGCAGAGAAAGGGACAAAGTGAAGGAACAGCAGCACCAGCCCCACCAGAGTCCCTTCAGGGTGGCCACAAGGCTACCCTAGGGTTGCTGGCCCCAGCCATGAGGTACAGCATGCCCTGGTCCCCCTCACCAATGCCCGGGATGATGTGGAACTCCTCATTGACCCGCTTGTCCACAGCAGTGGTGATGATGTGGACACGGGGAAAGGCATAGGCCACAGAGTGCACCCCCATCTCTGCCATGAGCAGCGACAGCAGGAAGATCCTGTCCTCCTGCACATCGTGGTCCTGTGGCACATGGAGATATGAGAGCCCAGCTGGGCACACAGGGTCCCATGCCCCCACCCGCCTAGCCGGCCCCTCACCAGCAGGACGCGCACAGCCATCATGGCTGCGGCCCCCGTGGACACGGTGCTGTCCATGAGGATGACGTAGTCCTCGCTGATCTCCTTGGGCAGGCGCAGGTAGTGGAGCTGGGGAGGGAAGGAAGGCTGCTTGGTGACCTGCCAGTGGTGCATGGCTGCGTGCCAGACTGCAGCAGGACTCACCTCAGGCTCCCCTGTGTCCAGGTTGGTCTGGATGAGGATCTTGCCCAGACGGATGTCCTTGCAAACAGCGGTCAGGGCCTGCTCCATGGTCTCGCCTGCTCGCAGGATGGACACGCCAGTGATCTGGGAAAGGGGCAGGGACACGTGCTGGGTGCTCCCAGTGCACACTGGCCCCAGGAGCTGAGCACTCATGGGGAGCAGGGAGCCGGGATCGTGTCTCACCCGCTGCCTGTGGAACCGCTTCCCCTCGTACATCGTGCCCTGGGGCGTCTCCACAGTGACTGACTGCAGAAAGGGGAGCACGGGGAGTGTGGGGGGAGCCAGACCCCATGTGACGGGGGGCAGATGGGGATGGGGCTGTGGCTACAGCCAAGAGTGGTCACTCACCTTCAGTGGAAGGAAAGACAAGGCATGTTCGATCAGCAGCCGCATCAGGCGCTTGGAGTAGAAGATAAATTCATCCCTGGTTGTGTCCTTGTTCCTGGGAGGGATGACACATTTGAGGTGGGAACAGAGCCCCTGCCATCCCCTGCATGCAGGGCTCCAGAGGCCAGCCAGCATGGAGAGCAGTCCCAGTCTGTGGGAACCAGAGCACTCTTGGAGTGACACAGTCAGTGATCACCAGCACTTTGGGGCTCATTGAGACCTCAGCTGTTGTCTTCGATAGGACCACAGAGGCAAGAGAGGGGCACAGCTACACTGGGAGGGAGATGCAACACCAGCTACAGACATCAGAGAGAGCTGGGAGAGAATGGGGAGGAACAAGTCAGGCAGTACCATTGCTCCTGGGGCAGCACAAACTCAGGAGCAATGGGTGAGTGTTCAGGAGCACAGCGGGGGGAACAGGAGCAGAGCCAGGATGGATGGACTAGGACCCTGCTGTGGAAGGGGACATAGTGCACCATGGCTGAGCATGCTGGGTGACAGAAAAAAGTTGCACATGTCCCCAGCTCTCCCCTCTACGTACCAATTCAGAGATAAAGCACTGCCGAGAACCAGGTGACTCTGAAATACCCATCGTGCCCTTTTCACAGCTCTGACTGTACTGAAGGCAGCAAGAAGTAAAACAAACACAAACTAGAACAAAGCTGCCATGGGGCTGCAA
Organism: Picathartes gymnocephalus; assembly: GCA_013390045.1. Lineage (NCBI taxonomy): Eukaryota > Metazoa > Chordata > Aves > Passeriformes > Picathartidae > Picathartes > Picathartes gymnocephalus. Next base: position 22,082 of record WEKY01029378.1, on the reverse strand, counting down.
TTCCCAGGAAACCTCTCCCCTTCCCCAGGAGGGGTAAAGCCAGCTCTGCAGGCAGGGCACTAACCCCACAGCAGAGGGAAGGTGGGCAGCTTTTCCTACAGGGAGTGCGCTGGCCACCAGCCTCGTGGGGAACACGAGGACAAAGAACTCCCACAGACACCTGCCCGTTCCCAGACAGAAGAGGTGGAGCTGGCAACACTCCAGAAGAGGCAGAAGGGTACCGAGTATTTTTAGTCTGTATTTTAAGACATCATCTGCCATTTCTTAAGACATCATCTGCCATCTCACTGGATGACAGACAGCCCCACTGAGGTGCTCAAGGAGGACAAACAGTCACTGCTGTCCTTGTGTGTCCCTGCAGCCATTCCAGGGTTGCTCACAGCTGAGCACCTGCAGTGACCATGGCATACAGACATTCCCAAATCCCTGGGCACAGCGAGCACCCCCAGGGAAGGCAGAAAATCAGTTCTGGTCTGGAAGAAACAGGCACCCTGCCTACGGCTCCCAGCGTGGGCTGTCAGCATGCACTCACAGGTGGGCTGCACCCACAACATCCACCCACAGCAGCTCGGGAGCAGCACGAGCACAGCAGCCTCTCTGCCTCCATGGCAGCCTGTTCTGTCCCAGCCAGCTGCCCCCACCGAGACCCACACCAGCTGTGCTGGCCCCTGGCTGGGTGGGACACAGCTCCCACAAAGGCAGGTTCCTCTGGGGATGGGGAAGCACCCCTGGCCCCAGTGCAGAGACACAAACAACCACGAAGCAATGCAGGGGGAAGGGCCGTGTGAGGGAGGGCAGCCCAGACATGCTCAGCAGCAGCAGGGTACCAGGATCCATCAGTGCCACCATCTCACTTCCTCAGCTGGCAGAACACTGCCAAAGTGGCCAGCACTGTCCCCACAGCAGTCCCCTCACCCCAAGGCACCACTGCCTGGGTGAAGCCTGAGCAAAGACTCTGCTTCTATCCACAGAGGAGGCAGATGAACCTCAGCACACAGCAGCACATTGGGAGCCTGCGGCTGGGCATGGCAGCACCACGGCTGGTGCTCCTCAGCCTTCCCCAGCATGCTCAGGAGATGACAGAGGGACCAGGAGCATCTGCCTGGGGCCTGATCACGGCATCAGCGCTGCATGAACTGGATTGTCTGCAGCTGAGAGACAGCTGGTAGAGCCAGGCACCAGGAAATCTGGCCATGAATGGGTTACAGAATTCAGGAATGGTTTGTGTTGGGAGGGACCTTAAAGGTCATCTTGTCCCACCCCCCTGCCATGGGCAGGGGCACCTTCCATTAGGCCAGGTTCCTCCAAACCCTGTCCAGCCTGATCTTGGGGCAGCCAGCTTCCCTGGGCAACCTGTGGCAGAGCCTCACCACCCTCACAGAACTTCTTCCTGGTATCTCATGTAACGTGCCCTCTGGCAATGGGATACCATTCCCCCTCATCCTGACACTGCATCCTTCATACCCCATCTATCTCAACCTCATGACACAAACTGTGCAGCTATTCCAGTGTGGGAATCATTTTCAGTGTCTGTCTTTCCACAACAGCAGAAAATTGCTCTAGAAAGTGCTTCCCCCGGATGCCAGCCTGGATCTGCCAGGATGATGCTCATCTGCTGCCACCAACACCCTCCCAGCAGACAGATGGGTGGAGCATGAGGAGCCTCTGGTGTGGAACAACATGGGAATGGTGCTGGCTGGCACGCCAGGACTGATTGTCTACATCCTAGAGAGCTGCACTGGGAAAGACCAGACAGGAAAAGAATGGAGAAGAATCCTGGCTCATAGCTCTGCAGTGATACAGGCACTGGATTTGACACGTCAAAGTGCTCAGAAAGGCTGTGCTGGGGGGAGCCCAGAACTCCATGAGCACTGCCTGCACATGGGGCCACGGGCACTGCAGCAGCTGGAACCTGGTGCAAAGCAAGGTTCCCTGCCAGTGTCAGGGGCTGAACTAGGCAGCCTCTGAAGGTCCCTCCCACCCACACCACTGTGTGAGTCAATTAATAAAGACAAAAGACACATCTGCCAAAACGCAGTAACTTTGCACATAGAGGTGCAGAAAATGTGACAAAAGGTGTGTTTGATCCTCACCAGCCTGAAGCTCTCTGGGAGCCCAAGAGAAGGGCAGCAGGCAGAAGCAGCACCTTGGGAGTAGAGGGTCACATGTGCTGACCAGCAGCAGCCCCATGCCACGCCCAAGTGACACAGAAGCTGATGAGTGCTGCCAAGTCTCACCAGAAACACGTTTGCCTCGCCGTCGCCTAACACAGGCACCCAGCAGAGCTCCTCAGCTCAGAGGTTTCGGAAAGGCACTGCCCCAGCAGGACTGGAGGGGGTAGCTGACAGGCTGAATTGATGCTCCTCAGAAATGCAGCATTTCTTATAAACCATCTGGAATGGGCTCAGCTGTCTCCCCACCATCCCTGGCCCTGTTCCTTCACGGCATCAGCACGGCCACATGAGGCCAATGGTACCACAGCCCTGCAGCCCCAGGCAAAGCCTGACCCACCCCCAGGGCAGCTCAGCACAGCCCTGAGCCTCAGCAGATTAAGGTCATCAGGCACTTGCGGCACAAAGGTGGAGCCACAGCCTGGGGGAGGGACACAGGCACTGGCACAGGGCTCTGCCTGGCACACCTGAGGTGCCACATCACCTGTTCTACTGCTGTGACCGGTCTCAGAGCCTGTGTTTCCACAGGAGGGAGTCAGGAGAAGGAAAGGAGGTGCCCAGCCTAGATGTGGTCATGAGTATCAGAAGATCATAACCTGTTTGGGTTGGAAAAGCCCTTTGGGATCAAGTCCAGCTGCTCCTCCAGCACTGCCAAGGCCATCGGTAGCCCACACCCCCAAGTGCCACATCCACGTGGTTTCTAAATTCCACCAGGGATGGGGACTCCATCACTACCAGGAGCAGCTGTGTTGAGGCTGGACAAGCCTTTCCATGAATAAACTGTTCCTAATATTCAAACTAAATCTCCTCTGGAACAGCCTGAGACAGTTTCCTCTTGTCCTGTCCCTTATTTCATGGGAGCAGAGCCTGACCCTCACCCGGCTGCATCCTCTTGTCAGAAAGCTATAGAGAATGAGAAGGTCCCCCCTGAGCCTACTTTTCTCTAGACTGAGCACCCCAGCTCCGTCAGCTGCTCCTGGGGCTCCAGCCCCTCCAGATCTCTCTTGTCAGGAGGGGTCCAGAACTGCCCCCAAGACTGGAGGTGCCCTGGCAGTGCCCAGGTGGGACAGCCCAGGTGCCACTGGCCTCTTGCCCACCTGGGCTCATGTTGAGCCACTGTCGACCAACACCCCCAGGGCCTTTCCAGCTTTTCAGCCCCTCTGCCCCAGCCTGGAGTGCTTCATGGGGTTGTTGTGACCTAGGGGCAGGACCTGGCACGTGGCCTTGTTGACCCTCACGCTGCTGGTCTCACCACATTGATCCAGCCTGTCCCAATCCCTCTGCAGAGCCTTCCTGCTCTCCAGCACATCCACATCCCACCCAACTTGGTGTCATCTGCAAACTTACTGGAAGTGCACTTGATCTTCTCCAGGTCTCTGATACAGACATGAGTTTACATTTTCCAAACCAACATACGGGTGCCATAGAAGCCACAGCATGAGCAGGCACAGGAGGATGTTGACTGAGCTCAACATCCCCTCTCTGCTGTGCCGAAACACACGTAGGGGCTGCCAGGTTCTGCGGCCGCAAACACAAGGAACCTCTCAGTTGTCCTAAAGGCTTCAGCCCTTAACCCTCCACTAACTAATGCTACTGTCACATGGAGGAAAGGAGCACCAGAGGGGAATGAAAAGATAAGAGTGGTGAAGTCATAGAAGGTCCCTTCTCTAAGCTGGCTCTAAACCCAAGTGCCCTGGGAGAGGGGCAAGGGGTACCTTGCTCCATGCCACCAGCTGCTCCACCTGTGCTCCAGTGAGGGAAGAGCCAACCAGTCCCCTCCCATTGTAGGAAAAGCCTGCCTTTGGCTCAGGAATCACCCAAAGCAGATGTGCAGACATCTGGTCACCAGAGAAGTGCCCGTGGAGCTGGGGCCAGCTCCATTCAGCTATTCTGCTCCAGGCCAACACCCACGACTGAGGTCCTATGGTCAAAGGGGAAAAACTCACCCAGGCCTTGTGGTGTGACCCCACCAAACAGCCTAGAGAAGAGGCCTGGGGTCAGGGATGTACCTGATGATGGTGTGCATGCCCCGCACCTGCGGCGTGCTCTCCAGGACGCTCAGCGTCTTCGGCAGGGGCTGCCCTTGGTGGGCGGAGGCCAGGGCTGCCCTGCAGTGAGGAAAGGGGTCAGAGCAGTGCAGCAAATGCAGAGTCACAGCACTCTGCCCTTGGAGGGACATGACTCCACCAAAGGAAGGCTTCAGGAGAACCTCCCTGCAAGCTGGGCATTGTGTTTGGCCTTCCCACCTGGATCCTGAAGAATGCCCCAAGTCTGATACCACGCACCAGATCCCAAAGCCAGACCACCCAAAAAGACTGGGGCGAACCTCCTGGGCCACACATCCTGCTGCTGCAGCCCCTGCAGCACCAGCCTGGGCCAGCACCAGCAGCTCTGCAGGGCAGGACATTCCCATGCACCCTGGGACTAGGCTGTGCATCAGACAAGGGACATGAGCTGTCCTGCTCAGATGCGACACAAACTACCAGGAACATGGACAATGCAGGGCACTTCTCCTGCAGAAGTGAACAGCCCAGGGTAACCCAGCAATCAGGGCAGGAGCCCTGCTCCAGACAGGGATGGCACCAGGGCAGGGATCTGGCCACATGCATCAGCCACAGAGTGGGACGTGTCACACAGAGCCCAGAACTGCAGCCAGGCAGGCCCCAGGGAGCTGACATCAGCCACTGCAGCACTGGGGAGGAGCAGCTACGCTCAGGCCTCTCAGCAAAGCTCTGCCAGCAGAGATGGAGAGGCAGCAAGACTTGGAATCCAGTGGGTGCTGGCAGGCCCCCACCCCAACCTGGAACTGGCTCCTCTGCAGCGGTGGGTCCCACGTACCTGACTGTAATCTCCCGCTGGATGGTGGAGAGGTCATCGGCACAGCACAGGGGAAGAGGAAGGACACCCTGTCAGTCACTCACAGGCCAGCACAGCCACCACAACAGCCCAGGTGGCTCCCCACCCTTCTCCCCACTGCACACCTCACAGATCTGCCCTCCCAAGCACCACGCCAGGGCCTTTTGACAAGAGAGAGCTGATGTCAAGACCCGCCCAGGTACTCCAGGAGCAGTCCTGCCCTCTTGCATGCAGGACCCTTCTGCTCCTCACCCCTAGCTCACCTTCTCCAGCTGGCTGTGCACATGCTGCACAATGAGGTCCAGCGCCACGAAGTTTTCCCCACCTGAGAGTGGAGCAGAGGAGCCGGGTGGGGCAGATGCTGACCCACCCCTGCCCCAGAACACCCACTCCCAACGCCAGGGTCAGCTCTGGCCTCACCCCTGGGCACCACGATGTCGGCAACCTGCACGGTGGGCTCGATGTACTGCTCAAAGGCCGGCTTCACAAACTTGTTGTACTGCTTGATGACCCCTGCAACATCGCGCCCACGCTCCATGATGTCACGCTGCAGCCGCCGCACCAGACGGATGTCAGAGTCCGTGTCCACAAACACTTTCATGTCCAGGAGCTGGAAAACTGGGAGGGGTGAGCACCCCCTATGCAGCTCTCATCATACCTGCATTACTCCCCTCCACCTCCCAGCGATGGCACCCAGTATCACCTCCCCTGAGGCCTCTGACATGTAATGCTCTGCCAGCAAGTGGGGTGACCTCTCCCTCTACAGCCCCCACTGCTGCAGTGGCACATCCCCTCCCAGGCCAGTGGCCACCTGAGGCAGCGATACCTTGAGCAGCTCCTTGTTGGCGAAGGCCAGGATCCCTTCAAACACGATGACGTTGGCCCCATACACCGTTTTCTGCAGGCAGACAGGAGCCAGGCTTGTACTGTTTCTCTCACATGCCACAGCGGCACAACACTGATACAGACAGCGCACTGACCCCTCTGGGCTCTCACCACTGTGTTGGGGCTCCCCATCACTGTCCTGCAGCACCCAGTGTCCTGGAGCCCTAGTTCATCCCTGTGCATGATGCTCTAGCCCAGGACAGACCCCTAACCTTGCTCCAGATCCCAAGCCTCTGCTCAATGCCATCCCCCAGGCAACCCTTCACACTGAGCCCCTTCCTCATACCTGCACTGGCCTCTTTGCAGATCCACCCACAGTCTCCCCAGAATGAGTACCCCACTACTGATGACCCCCAGCCGCCCCCTCCCTTTAGCCTTCCAGGCCCTGCAGCCCCCAGAGGTGTTCCCCTTTCCCAGGGCCCAGCCTGGCCCCTGCGCCACCCACCCATTCGCGGCGCCGGCTGTGTGTGGTGAAGTCGTACACCGGCACTTTCACGCTCTTGCCCTTCTTGAGCTTGCGCAGGACACTGACAAGCAACTCGAAGTCAAAGGCATCGGGGTGGTCGAAGTTGTAGTCGCTGCGGGCTGCCAGCGCCTGCTGCCCCTCATCCAGCACCTACAGGCACCGGCACCGCTCAGTACCATGCCGGATGCCCGGACCAGGGCACCAGCACCACTCAGCACTGCGCCGGATCCTGGCATCCACAGGCACCGCACACCAGCACTGCTCAGTGCCGCACCGAATCCCTGGAGCCCCGAGCATCCGCACTACTCAGCAGTACGGTGGAACCGCGAGTATCGGCACCGCTCAGCGCTGTACCGGACCCCCGGGTCCCCCGTCCCGCACCTTGTAGAAGGAGTCCATGGAGAGCAGCACGACCCAGGGCACGTCCAGCGCCTCGATGATCCGCGTCGCCACCGTGGTCTTGCCTGAGGCGCTGCCGCCGCACAGGCCTGCGGGGAGCGGTGGGGGCACCGCCCCAGCCCCGGATCCGTCACGGCCCCGGATCCGGCTTCAGCCCGGTCCCAGCCCCTTCTCGGCCGTTGCTCGGGGCCTGGTTCCACGATTTCCGACTGCAGCCCGACCCTGGCCCCCGCCCGGCCTCCATCGCCTCCCCGGCCCCGTCCCACCGCTCACCGATGACAAAGGCCTCATCCACGGGCGCGCCGGTCTCGCTGTACCAGGGGGGCCGCCCGGCCGTGTAGATGGTCCGTTTGCTGGTCCGCAGCAGCGGCGGCTCCGGCTTGCACTGGCTGGCGGTGCGGCGCCGTGGGGCCGGGGCGGGCGCCAGCGGCAACCGGCTGAGCAGCGAGCCCAGCGGGCCGGGGCCGGAGCTGTGGCCGCGCTC
>WEKY01029378.1:0-14774 GCA_013390045.1 Picathartes gymnocephalus | reverse complement strand
GACAGCGGCCCGTGCTGCACACGGCCCGGCGGGGGCAGGCCCCGCCCCTCGCGGAGGCCCCGCCCCTCGCTGAGGCCCCGCCCCCGGCCCGGGCAGCCCCGGGAGCGCTGGGCTCACCTGCAGACACCTCCCTACAGGTGTCCCAGGCAGCCATCCCCGGGGCCCGCTCTGCTCCGCGCTGAGCGGCCGCAGCTCCCTCAGCCTTACCCCAGCACAGACGCTCCAGCCCTGCAGCATCACGGGGTGCTCGGCGGGCTCTCCCCAGCCTGTCCCCGCCCCTCGTGTCCTGGGGAGCCAGCGCTGGACCCGGCGCTACGGGGCGGTGTCCAGGATGCGCCAAGGGTGAGTTGTTGGTTCATGGTCAACTGGGTGTCTCCCAGGACCGCCGGAGCCTTTTCTGCGGAGCTGCTTCCCGGCCGCCTGTCCCCGGCCCGTCCTGAGGTTGTTCCTCCCAGGTCAGTACCCGGCACTGCCCCGTGCTGACCCTACCCAGGCTCCTGCCCCCCGTCTCTGCAGCCCATCCTGGATCCCTCTGCACTACGCAGCAGCACGACCCGCCGGATGAAGCCACCCACCTCTCCCTGCTCGGTGTTATCTGTCACCGTGCTGAGGGTGCTCTGCCTGGCCTCCAGGTCCCTAAAGGCGGTGTTAGATGGGACTGGACCCAGTACTAACCCCAGGGTACACTGGTCGTTACTGGTCGCTGAATACTCTGCTCTGGGCTCGGCCATACAGCCCCTGTCCAATGCAGCCCCTCCCGGCTCATCCAGCCCATGCTCCCACAACGTCTCTCGGAGGATTCCATGGGGCACAGCGTCAAAAGCCTTCCTGTAGCCTGGGCAGACACTGTCCCCTGCACTCCTCTCGTGCACCGGGTCCGGCATTTCACCGCGGAAGGTGATCGGGATGGTCAGGCACGATCCCCGTCGGTGACGCCGTGTCGGCTTCTCTTCAGATCCCTTCCTGTACTTCCCGTGCTCAGACGGCTTCCAGGATCAGCTGCCCAGGGAGAGGAGGTGAGGCTGAGCCCTTCCCGCAAAGAGGTGCCCCTGCCACACAGCTCCCACGTATTTGCCTGGAGATCCCTTGGACCGCAACACCCGAGCAGCCCCTTGCACCCCGCCCCGGACGCCCCTTCCCCGGAGCCCGGACCGGCGGCACCGCGGGCAGGACCACCCCGCAGCCCCCGCGTGGGGGCGGGGCCCAGCGGTGCCGGTGCCCGCGGTGCCGCTCACTCCCGGGATGGAGCCCTCGACCGGCACCGAGAGCGCCCGCCTGGTCAGCCCGCGGGGCGGCCGCACCGACGGCAGCCTGCGCCTCAAGAGGTACCGCCGGCACCGGCAATCATCGCCCCGACATCCATCACCGGCACCTGCGGCACACCCATCACCCTGGCATCCCATCACCCCGGCACCCCCACCACCTCCAGCACGACAACTCCATCACCGGTGCCTCCGGCACCGACGGCATCGGCACTTCCATCACCGACACCCCCATCACTGGCACCCCCATTGCCCCGGCACCTCCGACACTCCAGTCACCACCGGCACACCATCGTCCCGACAACCCCATTACCGGCACTACCACCTCCGTCATCAGCACCCCCATTATCCTGGCACCGCCACCCCCGACACCCCATCACCTCCCAGGGCCCCCGGCAATTCCTAGCACCGCCACCTCCATTATCCCCCGCATCTGCAACCCTCGGTCCTCCCGCACCCGCACTGCCGGCACCTGCTCGCCCATCACCCCCGGCACCTCCATCGCCCCCATCGCCCTCAGCTTCCCCGGCACCCGCAAGCTCCCGGCACGTCGCGCACCGCCCAGCTCCCACCCCCGACACCAGCACCCCCGGCACGTCCCTCTCCGCCCGCCCCTGTGCCTTCATCCATCCATCCATCCGACACGGACATCGGCACCTCCGCAGTCCCCGCGCCAGCCCTGATCGTCCGCCACCTGCACCGTCACCCCGCCACCGGCACGCTCACCCTGCCACCGGCACCTCCGCTCAAGCGGAACCAGCCCCATCGTGCGCCAGCCTCGCTCCCCCCTCGGGTGTCCGTCCAGCACCCATCGGCTCCCAAACATCACCCACGCACACCGGTACCATCCATCCATCACCGGCCCACATCGGTACCGTCCATCCATTAGCCCCCGTTTCGGTGGGCTGTCCGTCCCCGCTCCCGCACTGCTTCCCCACGCACCAGGACTTCGGCCTCCGCCGCCCCTTCCCCACGCCTCACGTCTCCCCACCGCTGGCCCGTCCCGCAGCCCAGCCCCAGGCGCAACACCTCGCTCTCACCAGCATCTCCCCGCGGGTACCCGCACCAGTCCCAGCTCCGGTTCTGGCGGGAGCCCCGTGCCACCGCATCCTGCTGCTGCGGTCGGTCCTGTGGCTGCTCGTCCCTCTGGGGGGGTCCCGCCGGTGCCCCACCGGCTGCCTGGCTGCATACCACTGGGTGGTAGCAGGACCCTCGGGGCTTCTGGGCAGGAGCACCAGATCCGGTGTGGCCGGCAGTGACCCCCGCCCCTAGTCTCTTCACAGACTCTCGAGACCCTTCAGCACCGGCGGCCCCCTCGGCTCCAGCTCCCCACTGCCGCTGCAGCCCCCCGACCCCCAGCACTGGGCAGGGCAGGCTCCAGGCGCGCCAGCAGCTGAGCGTGGCCTGTGCCGTCTGCTGCGTCTTCATGGTCGGGGAGGTTATAGGTAACAGGGGCTGGGCCAGGGTGGGGGGCTGCCGGCAGAGTGCGGCATGCCAGCTGCCCTGTGCCCACAGGTGGGTACCTGGCACACAGCCTGGCCATCATGACGGATGCAGCCCACCTGCTGACAGACGTGGGCAGCATGTCCGTCAGCCTCTTCTCCCTCTGGGTCTCCAACCGCCCACCCACCAAGACCATGACCTTTGGCTGGCACCGCTCAGGTGAGCTGAGGGGCTTGGTGCTACGGGGCTCCACGGGACCCCCACGGCTGGGTTGGGTGCTGATAGGTCTCATCCCACAGAGACACTGGGTGCGCTGGTCTCTGTCCTCTCTATCTGGGTTGTGACCGCAGCCCTCGTTTATCTGGCGGCCGCCCGCATCATCAGCAATGACTATGAGATCGAGGCGCGAGCCATGCTGGCCACATCTGCCTGCGCCGTCGGCGTCAATCTGGTGTATGTCACACGCGGGGCTGTGCACCCGTGGTCCCTGCACACCATCAGCCTGAGTCCTGACCCACCTGTGCCCCTGGAACCCCAACTCTGCCCCCAGGTCCCCTTATGTCCCTGTGCACCAGCCTTGTGTCCCCAGGCGCTGCCTCCCCCATTTCCCTGTCCCCCATATGCTCGGGGCTTCCAGCCCATGTGCCTACATCCCCACATCCCACATTCCCTGGTCCCCCAAGCCTTCCCAAGCCCTGTCATGAGCCCCAGGACCAAACCCTGTTCCTGCACACCTTCCAGCTCTGCTGCAGCCCCACTCCTCTCCCCTGTCCCTAGACTCAGGTGTGACTGCCTGTGCCCCCTTTGCCCAAGCAGGGCACCCATTGCCCTGTCAGTGTGACACTGACCCAGCCCTGCTCTCCCCAGCATGGCCTACATCCTGCACCAGTCCCCTGCTGGCCATGGCCATGGCACAGGGGCCTACGAGCCGCTGGAGAGCTCTGTGGCCTGCCAGCCCAGCCATGGCCCCCTGCCTGGCAGCACCAGTGTGCGGGCAGCCTTCGTCCACGTGGTGGGTGATCTGCTGCAGAGCGTCAGTGTCCTCGTGGCTGCCACCATCATCTACTTCAAGGTGCCCAGGCTGGACTGCCCCAGTGCTACCTGTGGGAACAACTCTCCCAGTCCCATGCAGGGTGCCACGTGGGCTCTGCCCCCAGCCTCACAGGGACCCCGCTCTCTGCAGCCCCAGTGCAAGATCGCAGACCCCATCAGCACCCTCTTCTTCTCGGTCTTTGTCCTTGGCTCCACCATCACAATCCTCAGAGACGTCTTCAGGGTCCTCATGGAAGGTGAGCAGTAAGGGAGAGGGGTGCGAAACCACAGGTGCAGGGTGGGCACAGGAGCTCCTGGAGCTGCAGCTGTCACAGCACCTTGCCTGTGAGGCAGCTCACCTCCTCTGTCCTTCCCTTACCCCACCTGAGTCCTCCCTTGCAGTCCCTCCTCTCCACCCCAGCCAGGTGCACTGGCCCCAGGTTGAGGCCTGTCTCACCCCAAAGCCACCATGCCCAGCCTGGTTCCCCTGGGGAAGCCCCCAGCCCCAGTGGCTTCCACTGGGAGCCCTCACCCAGCTGGGGGCTATGGCTGGGGGCCAAGGGTGGACCCCTGTGACCAGGTGGTGCTGGCAGGGACACCGCGGGGCCTCGAGTTCGATGCGGTGAAGGAGGTGCTGCTGGGGGCCAGTGGGGTGCAGGGTGTCCACGACCTGCATCTCTGGGCGCTGACGCTGAGCCACCCCGCCGTGTCGGTGCACGTGGTTGTGGGTGAGTGACCCGCACAGGGCATGGCCGGGGGGGCCTCAGTGGCCATGCCAGGAATGAGCCCCTGCCCTGCTGCTCCTAGATGCCAGTGCTGACACTGAGATGGTGCTGCAGGAGGTCACTGCCCGGCTCCAGAGCAGGTTTGGCTTTGCCTTGTGCACGGTACAGGTGGAACGGCACCAGGAGGAGACAGCAGGCTGTCCCCACTGCCAGGACCCCCGCACCTGAGACCCCCACCCGCTGCTACATTGGGCCAGGCCTGGCCTTGTCCCCAGCTCATTGTGCCAGAGCAAGGCAGTGCTTGAGATCCCGTCCCCTCCTCTACCCACCCCACTGCTGTGGAGCCCTGGGGTGGGACAGTGACTCCGGTGTGGTGTCCTGAGGGGGACGGACACATGGCCTGGCCTGTGGAGCACAGGGGCTCCCTGGGACCTTCCACTTTCGGCTGTGCCACAGCTCCTGAGGAGTTGGAATCCTGCCCCACGACCTGGTCCCCAGGGAGCCTGTCTGTCCTGGCAGGAAGGGACATCCCCCACAGGGGACCTCAGACCTGGCCTTGGCCCCAGCTCCCCATGATGCTGCCTGGGCTCCATCTGAATCCTGCTGTGCCTGGGCCTGATCCATCCCCCCTGCTAAGTTGTGCCTGTGCCCCTGGTGTCCATCTGTCCATCTGTGCCAGCAGCGGTGCCAGCGCTGCCAATAAATGTGTTGGAGCAGCAGCAGCAGTGCAGCAGACAGAGGGGCATGGGGAGGGAAATGGTGGAATTGGGGGTGGGCCCCTACGGCCACAGCTACCAGCCACACCTGCCCTGGTGCCGGCACCACCACAGCCATACAAAACCAACCACGTTTATTCTGCACAGCTGAACACAAGCTCAATGTGAGCGACTCCACAGCTCCTGGCCCCTCCCTGCCCTTTGGCACAGCGGGGATGGAGGCAAGCACAAGCACAGCCCCATGCTGGTGGGGCCCACGGGTGCTTCTGCCGGGTCAGACCCACAGCTCAACCCCGAGACATGCGCAGGTCCCACCACTCCTGCCCAGCTCAGACCAAACAGTGCAGATGGACCCTTCCAGGCCCAGAGTATGAGGACAAGGGTCCAGAGCATCTCAGGGCATGGCTGGGAGCAGCTGTCCCTCCTGCAGCAGACACCCATCGGGAAAGCAGCACTGAGAGGGCCCACAGCCCCTGGCCAGCAGAACTGGCCCCAGCCCCAACCCCTGCCCAGGGCAAGCACATGGCAGCAGCATGAGGGACTGACATCCCTACTCTGATGGCAGCAGGGAGTGCTCAGGAGGGCCAGGGCTGCTGGGTGTGTCCCCATAGAGCAAGCTGAAGCGGGCCCGGCACTCTGGGAGCAGCTGGTGGCCCACGCCAGAGGCCAGCCCTGCCAGGCAGTGTGCCCGCACAATGCCCGCTTGCCCGCCCGACACCAGCCATCCCTGCGAGTCCAGGTTGGGGCTGAAGCGCACCTGTGGGAAGAGAGGGGTTCATAAGGGAGGGGGCTGAGGTGCTGGGACTCTAGCCCTCAGAGCAGAGCCATCTGTGCACAGGGCTGGGGCTGGGGCTCAGCCTGGCCCCCTCACTTTGTGCAGTGCCTCCAGCTGCAGGCGGTCAAGGCTCAGTTCCGCCTTCAGCTCCTGCGCGTGCATCCGGCGCATGGGCTCCCGGCTTGGGAAGTTCTGGAAGCTGCGCTGGAAAGGGTGACACCACCTTGGGTGGTGGGCCCGAGGCAGGAGCATCGCATGCACCATGATCTCAGCTCTGCAGGAGGTAAGGGGCTGCCCCAATGCCCCAGTAGCATCTCTGCCCTGCCACCCCCACTGCCCAGCCCTGCTCATGGGTCGGACCCGGGCGGCCCTCTGCCCTCTCCTACCAGGTCTGTGTCCTGGAATCGGATGTAGCTTCTGGCTACCATCTCACTGTAGCGATGGGTCCTGGGCAGTGCCTGCTCGGCGCCCTCAGGCCCGTCAGGGCTGCACGGCAGCAGGTCAGCTTTGTACACGGGCTGTGGGTGAGAGGGGGCTCAGGGTAGGGTGGACAGAGATCCTGCTGCTTCTCTGCAGACAGGGGGACCACCAGGGACCACCAGTGGGATGTGGGGCCCAGAACACTCTTTCCGTGGTCCCCTCCACCCCCCGCCGGCCCTGTGTGCTGGGCTGGCCCACCCAAGTGCAATGGTCTCTTACAAATCTGCGGTCCGAGGAGCGCTTGACGTTGAGGGGGTTGACAGCCAGGTCGGGCAGCACTGCCGCCACCAGCTCGCCGGTGATGTCACCCGCAGCTACTGTGTTCAGCCAGTCCGAGCCAGAGATGCTCTGCAGGGACAGAGGGCTGGAGGGCACAGGGTTCCCACCACCCCCAGCTGGGCAGTGTCACCCCACCCACAAACCCTGGGCTCCAGCTGGAGCTGACCTGGCCCCTGGGGCAGAACGGCCCTGCACTGGCCCTTACCCACACGGTGCCCTTGCGAGGGGCCACAAAATAGGCCTTGAAGCCCAGGTACCCAGCGTCGATGTAGTGGATCCCGCAGAGCCCATACCTGTGGTGGAAGGGACAGAATGAGGCATGGGACGCCTGACTCTGCTGTCACCAGGACTGCGACAGCCAGACACAGCCCACCTCCCCCCAGAACTGGCCCAGGGTGGTGCAGAGGCTGTTCTTTCTTTAGCAGCATTTCACAGAGTTAAGAGGCAGCTCAAGGCAGCTCCCAGAGGCAAAGAACTCACTGAGACTCCAAACCCCTTTAGCAGCACCCCTGTCGCCCAGTCCAGGGGTAGGCCATCCCCTGGCCCACCCTGCCTCTGCCCCAGGATGGCATGGCAGAGGAGATGTCACACTGTGCCACTGCCGTCTGACCCAAAACAAGCAGAGCCTGCCCTTGCCATGGCACAGCTGGGCAGTCCCAGGGAGGGGGAAGCCAGAGGGGCCCCTGGGAAGTTGGATCAGGCCCCGGCAGCAGGGCTGGCCCCCAGCACTCACGAGGCATAGCAATTGTCCTGGGCCACAGTGATGCCATTGTAGGGCAGCAGCCAGGCCACCTCAGTGCTCAGGAACCGCTTGATGCTGTTGATGGGCTCGTAGAGTCGCCGCAGGTCCCAGAACTTGATCTTACGATCGCTGCCTACCGTGACCAGGAAGTTGCTGAGAACCAGGAGAAAGGCGGCACTGAGAGCCCAGCATGGAGCTGTGCCCTGCCCCACCACAGGGCCCAGGTGGCCCCAGTTCTGCAGTGGCTCAACTGCCCTCACCCTGGAAAGCCCAACCCAACCTCTCCGGTGCTGCAGAAGGCCAAGTGACATTGCCACCATGGCCTCACGAGCCCTTCTTCACAAAGGAGCTTCTCCTGCAGGAGAGAGCCCTTCTCCTGGCAGTATCTGTGCCTGCTCCTGCCCTCACCTGTCGGCCTTGCACCACTCAATGCTCCGGACTGCGTGGTCATGGGCTAGAAAGCACTGGAAAGGGTAGAGCTTGAGGGAGGCGTCAGGCTGGTGCACGCACTGCAGCAGGGATTTGGTGAGCAGGTTCCACACTGCAACGGTGCCTGTGGAGAGACTTGTGTCCATGAGGCACTGCCAGTGGTGCAGGTGCTTCAGTGGGGAACCAGAAGCGGCACAGGCAGGGCTGTGGGAGCTGCAGAACACAGAAGCCAGGCTGGAGCTAGGGCTGGGGCTGAGAGCAGGACAGGACGGTGGCAGGACACAGCAGCAGCACAGGCAGGGCCATGGAACATGGTGGCCGGGCTAGAGCCGGGGCTCCAAGCAGACAGCATGGTAGCAGGTCCTGGCAACATAGCACAGAGCTGTGGATCACTGGAAGCCTAGGAGAAAAATTCCATCCAGGCAAGTTCAACAGATGTGGGTAAGCCTGGAGCCACAGACAGGGACCGCTAGTGACCAGCCTGGAGGTACATCAGAATGACAACAGCCAGCCCAGAGAAGCCTTCCCCTGACCCAGGGCTGGGCAGAGGTTCCAGCACCAGCTGAGGCTGAGCACAAGGCTCCAGTGTCTCTGCCAGAGTGAGAGCTGCTCCCTGAGTGCTGCTGCAGGGCACAGAAAGAGACTCACCATCATAAAACCCTGCTGCCAGGTGATGGTGGGGCTTGGAAGGCATCCAGGAGAGACTGAAGCACTGCCCACACTCAGATGCATTACCTGCCTGGACGGAGCCCACCTGAAGAGTGGCGATGCACTGCACCTGGGGGCCAAGGGAGAGCCCTGGGTCACAGCCCCGCACGGGTGCCATCCATGCCCCAAGAGCGGGATGCCTGGGGTGGAAGCACGACACTGCTCTGCCCCTCCAATGCTCTGCAGGTGCCTCAGCTCCCCAAGCTCTGCCACCTGCACCAGCTGGGGGGCTCGCTGGGTGCTGGCCCTGACAGGGATCACCATGGTGGGGAACACTGACCTTGCAGATAAGGTGCTTGTGGAGGGACCCATCTAGAAGAGAGCAGAAGGGGGTCAGGGGAGACATTGGCTGTCCTGGGAGTTCCTTGCCTGGAGTCTGGATTGCAGCTCCTCAAGGCTCTGGCCAGGGCTCCCAGTCCTGACACATCCCCCCAGAGCAGTTCAGCAGGAACTCAAGCACATGGAGAAGCAAACTGGAGGCAGCAGAACCCCCAGAAGCCAGGCCTGCCTGTGTGTTGGAGGGAGCGGCTCCTGAAACGTGCTGCAGGGGCAGAGATGACGTGCTCCTGCCCCACCATGGCCGGCACCAAAGTCAAGGTGATGCAGTGGCACACAGGGGCCAGACCTGACTGTGACCACTCCAGGAAGGGAGAGAGCAGCCATGCAGGACATCTGCTCCATGGCTGGCAGGACTGGAGCAGCCAGGCAGCACTCCTGGGGAGAGCAGGCTGCACAGACCCTGCACTCAACAGCTCGGGGCAGGATGACCACAGGACCACCATGCACCAGCTCTGTCTACCAGAAAATCCCCCCCACCAGCAACACCCAGCATGAGTGTTGTGGGGACCCCATCCCACATCCCTCAGGCCTGGGGTCCCTAACCCCCAGTGTAGGGCTGTCCTCCAGCACAGGCACGTCACAGCCTGGAGTGTGGCAGCCATGGGTGGAGATATGGAGAAGCTGTGCATCCTCCCCGGCACAGCCGTGACAGCTGGGATGCAGAGACCAGCCCCAGCTCTGCCAGGCAGGAACACAGGGATGTGGGTCCCCAGTGTCCCAGGGACAGCCAGCACAGCCACGCCAGTTTGGGAGCTCCCAGCAGGGCCTGTCAGCACAGCCTGGCACTGATGCTGTGCCTGGGAAGCAGCGCCCCAGCCCAGCTGTACGTGCAGCCGCAGCCGATGACGTGCCGCGCTTCTGTTACCGGCAGGAGCTGGGTGGGCCCCCATCGCACCGTGCCACGGGGGGGCTGCGGCAGCGGCCACCCGCCGCCAGCACAGGCACAGCCAGCACGCTGGGGGGGCGGGGAGCTGTGCCTGGGCACAGGGAGCCCATTTCCCACTGTCAGCATGGAAGTGGCGGCTGTCGGCCACGGCTGAGTGCCCACCGCCAGCAAGCGCTGGCCATCAATCCCGCCGGGCTCCAGTACAGTCTATTACAGGCACCACTCGCCTGAGCTGGTCCGACACTCCCTGTCCTGCCCTGACATATGGCTCAGCCAGGCTGGACGGAGCAGCTCTGGGAGAAGGGGAATGGCTAGGGGCACACTTTGTGGCTCCACCACACCCTGCAGCCTGCTACGGCCACGGTGACACTGCTGAGAGCCCCCTCCCAGTGCCCAGCTTCTGAGGGCTGCCCAGGAGCTACATCCCAGCCAGGCTGCTGCAGTGTCACTGAGACAGAACCAAAGCAGCACTTCGTGCATGGCCTCTGCTCACAGGCTGCGGGTAAGGCTGGAGCTCTTCTCTACTGGAATTCCATGATGGAATTGTGGAAGCCATTGGAAGTGAGGCCTCACCACTGGTGCTTGGATCTCTGGGCACAAGAGTACTCAAAGCAGGCCCCCAGCACAAAAAAGCAGCCTTGGATCCCACACTACACCTGTGAGAGATGCCAGGCTGGGGGCAGCAGGGTGCCAATCTTGGGGATCAGGTGGGTTCACTTCCCCACCATGCAGCTCCCAGGCTGGGGCACAGTCCTGCTGGCAGCTCCCCAGCACAGCAGGCTCCTATGGGCAGAGGTGCCCAGCCCAGGGCTTGCAGTCCCACCCTGCCACGGGGGGAGGAGGGCCAGGACGCCCCTGCTCGGCGGTGTGGCTCTTCCTACCTTTTACCTGGGTTGTCTTGGCATGGTGCAGGGCCCCAGGGTGTGGCAGGGCATACACCACCACCCTGCCGTCTGAGAAGGCAGCGGCCAGCAGGCCCAGCCGGCTCATCTGTGGGTGCTGGGAATGGACAGATGGGCTCAGACATGGGGTC
Organism: Picathartes gymnocephalus; assembly: GCA_013390045.1. Classification (NCBI taxonomy): domain Eukaryota; kingdom Metazoa; phylum Chordata; class Aves; order Passeriformes; family Picathartidae; genus Picathartes; species Picathartes gymnocephalus. The sequence goes on along the minus strand of WEKY01029378.1, from coordinate 3,925 downwards.
ACCTCTCAGGACCCTTGGGGAACCCAAGAGAAGCCCTTGAGCAGCACTCACCGTCCGGGCTGCAGTGGGTGGTTCCCAAGCACCACTGGGGCAGAACTTCATGTCCCACACACAGCCATAGTCAGCAGCAATGGCATAGGCCAGCCTGGCTTTGTTGGGAGAGCTGTGGGCAAGAGTTCGGCCATGAGGAACAGGGCAGCTGGTGCCCAGCAGCTCCAATACACACCAGTGTACACCACCAGCAGAGCTGGCCACCAGCACCAACTCCCTGGGGTTCAGGCTGCTGCTGGTGGCTCTTGGAGAGGACAAGCCTCACCACCCACACAGCCATGGAGGGACACAAGGTCTAGGCAGGCCTCAGCCCCAGCCCCGGCCACTCACCCCTGCTCCGTCTGCAGCATGCCCAGGCCCCAGAGCTGCAGGAGTGTAGGGCCTGAGTGAAGCCCAGACACGCTGTGCACCTCCTCCATGCTCCTGTGGCAGGACACGGCCACATACTGTGGGGCTGCAGAGCCCTCCGGGGTCGGGCACCACTCCATCGCCCACACTGGGCCACCCACAAAGAAGGAGACATCCAGGCGTTCTGGGTGGGGCTGCAGAGAGCTGAACCTGTTGGTGGGAGAGGGGTGAGGGCTTCTCCAGAGCTGGGGCAGGGGCTGGTGGCTCCAAGGCACAGTATGGGCTGGCTGCCCAACCCATAGATGCAACCCTGGGGGTAACCACTGCTCCCACACAGGCCTGGGGACAGCCTGACAGCCACTGCCACGCTAGGCAGGGGACAGCCTGACAGGCAACACCCTGCTGGGCCTGGGCACACCCCATCACATACCTGTTTAACCTGTATAAGGCACCATCGTCCTTGATGCCCTCACGCTGAATGGAGAAGAGGGGAGACTTCTCCTCTGCGGGCAGGTACGGGGCAGCCTCACTGTGCAGGCAGAAGGTGAGAGAAGGTCTCCCCACCCCTCCATCACCCCAGCACCATCCCGGCCTCCACATGGCCTGACAGGCCCTGTTGCTGACCACGTGGCTCCACAGCCAAATCCAAGAGACCCCAAAATCCCACAACAGATACATAGAAGGGTTGGGAGCACAGCCCCCCCACCGCCTTGCTCACCCCAGAGACTGCTGGGCCCAGTGTCTTTTTCCCCTGGCCCTGCTCCCTCCCTGCTCCCATGGTACCTGTCAGAGAGACACGTCCACCTGTGTGCCACTGGGATCCAGTCGGGGAACTCCCACTGCGAGTGCTTCTGCTCTCGCCTGCAGTGCATGCCAGACCTCAGCCATGGCCCTGCACCTGCCATGTCCAGCACCCCCTCCTCTCATCCCCTTCCCATGGCACAAGCAGTACCCCTGAAATGCATCCTGTGGCACAGCCCCTGCCCTTTGCAACCCCCCTGACCCAACTGTGCCCCATCCCAGCAGAATACTGACATTCCCGATGCATGCACTCCTTCATCCTTGTATTTGTGCCAGGGATGGTACCAGGACACACCCACTGCTCCCTGTACCTCCCCAAGTCTCGAGCAACCCCGAACCCCCACTCACAGGCTGCAGGTAAGGCTGGAGCTCTTCTCCACTGGGGCCATGATGGAGTTGGGGAAGCCATTGGGAGCGAGGCCTCGGCACTGGGGCTTGGATCTCTGGGCACAAGAGCAGACTTGTTCCCACTTGTTCCAAAGGGAACCACCACAGCCCCCAAGTACAGATCTCTCCCCAGCCACTGTCAACAAGCCACGCTGGGCTAAAGACATACAGCCCCACTATGGGAACTTCCAGGAGGCTGGGACGCCTTCAGGACCTGCCCTCGGCCTCCCACTGCTCCAGTGGGAGTGCAGGCCCTGCTCCCTCTCCCAGAGGACCTGTCCCTGCTCCTGTCGCCACTGGCCCTCACCCGGAGCTGCCAGTGGCCTTGTACCACCCCTGTCCCAGTTGTCCTGCTCTGCAGCAAGGACACTGTGGGACAGCACAGGCATCTGGAGCTGTTGGTGCTAGGACACAGGCGAGAAGGGACCTAGGCAGAGCCCCTGCCCTCACCCCTGTGGCCGCCGTCCTCCCGCCGTGCCCTCGAGGTGCCTCCAGCTCTGGCTCCGAAGCCTCACTGAACAGCGTGTCGCTGCCCTCCTCCTCCTCCTCTGCCTGCAGCACCTCCTGCGAGGGCACGAAGTCAGCATCTTGTGTGGGGTCATCGCTGTCTGTGTCCTCCTCCTTCTTCCTCCGGCTCCGGCGCTTCCTCTGGACATGCTCTGGCTCCAGCTCTGGTGGCCCCTCAGCTGGAGCAGGGGGCTGGCACGCAGGCATCAGCTCCTCCGCCAGCTCCTGCAGGTACAGCAGAGCCCTGCGACACCAGGGCAGTGCCTGGAGGTAAGCAGCAGAATGACACAGGGCTGGGCCAGCCCTGCCTCCCTCCCTCCAGGACCTGGTGGATGCACCCTTCAGCCCGTGGTCTGGGCAATGGATCTGCTCCAGCTGTGCCAGGGGCCCTGAGCACAAAGCCTCCCCCCACCCTGAACTCCCTGGAGCTTGCCCTGCTACCACCAATGAGCTCCTCCTGCTCTGTCAGGAACCAAGGACATTCCTCCTGCCACAGGCAGCTGCTGCCCCCTGCCTGGGGCTCCTGGATCCAAACACATTCCCTAAAGTGGGAAAGGATTGGTCTGTGAGGAATCAGTACATCCCACCAACACGGGACAAAGTCCTACAGGAAAGACACTGAGACCCTCTGGGAGACAGAGATCATTGAATCATGGAATCACGGAATGGTTTGGATTGAAAGACACTTTAAAGCTCATCCAGTTCCAAGCCCCTGCCATGGGCAGAGACACTTTCCACCAGACCAGGGTGCTCCAAGGCCCATCCAACCTGGCCCTGAAAAATTCCAGGGATGGGGCAGCGTCAGCTTCTCTGGGCAACCTGTACCGGGGCCTCACCACTCTCAAAGGGAAGGATTTCTTCCCAATATCCCATCTAACTCTAGCAGTTGCAAGGTATTCCCCTGTGTTGTGTCCCTACAGGCCCTTGTCCAAAGGCCCTCTCCAGCTTTTTTTGGTGCACCTTTAGGCACTGGAAGATGCTCTAAGGTCTCCTTGGAGCCTTTTCTTCTCCAGGCTGAATATTCCCAGCTCTCCCACATGTCTCCAGAGCACAGGTGCCCCTGTGCCCCAACTGTCACCATCACTTACACTTTGGCCGCCCTCCTCTTGGGCCGCCCGCCCCGAGGGGTCTCAAGGCTGTCCCCGTCCTCGTTGCTCCCCAGCCCCTTTTCCATCCGGACGGGCTCCGGGGCCTGGGACAGCTCCAACAGCAGCACCTCGGCCTTGCCCTTCCTCCCGCGCTTCCCGGCAGCTCGTGGGTGTGGCACTGCCCCGTTCGCAGAGCTATCGCCGCGCCCCTCCGCCGCCCCGTCGGGACTGACTTGGGGCAGCATAGGTTTTTTCGGGGATTTGGCAGCTTCTCCTCCGTCCTCACAGTCCAGATCTCCCGCCGGCAGCTCTTCCCCTGCCCCAAAACACCGGAATTAGCACCAGAACGCAGCAAGATCCCTTGGCACGACTCGGTGTCCCGCAGCACCGGGTACGGTGGCACCACCCCGTACCCCAGGGAGCGCCCCCGCCTCGCCCCGTCCACGCCCGGTACATACGGCGTACTCTCTGTTCACCCTCCCGCTCCCCACTGCGGCTCCGGCTCCGTCCGACAGCACCCGATCGTCGTCTCGGCCGCTGCCGGAGACTCCGCTCCCGGCACGGCGGCCCGCGGGCGGCGCTTGACGCCATCAGGGGCTCCCAGAGCCGCCACCCCGTTGCGGGCCGCGCCACCAGCACCGAACAGGAACCGGGGATGGCCCCAAAAGTGACGTCATAAGGACGCGACGAGTGGGGGGACCAGTGAGCTGAGCCCCCACAGGGCGTGTCCATGCAAATGAGAC
>WEKY01029374.1:2265-75783 GCA_013390045.1 Picathartes gymnocephalus | reverse complement strand
TTTTTTGCTTGTTTTGTTTTTAAAATCAGGTGCTAGGTCAGTTACTTTGCATGTAACTTTATGCTTCTACCTAGAATGCAAGTGAGTTTGAGAAATGGTTATTATGTGCACTACAGAAATGCAAAACCCCTTACATAAACTTGTTTAAAACAAGTCCGAGTTTCTGATTACCATGGTTTAAAGGCAACAGTTGGCCATTCACAGAGAACACAAAAACCTTTCATTTCACAACTCAATTTAGAATTTGCCTGACCTGAACACAAATTAAAGTTTTGACATTACTTCCTTTCCTCCTTCACATTCAACCTTTACTTTGCCCAAGTGTCTACCTCAAGAATCTCTACTTGCTCATTTCTTCCCCTGCCCCAGATGTACAAAGCATCTTCTCTCTCACACTAGTTAATCACATTATAGTCCACGCTTACTTGGCTGTAAAGATTCTGCTCCTGATAATATTCAAATTACTGGCCAAGACAGCCGGCATGTTGTCAGGAAACAAAGTCCCTGGTGTAGTATGGAGAAGATAAAGTCTGGAGCAATACCAGGAGAAGAACAGAAGAAGGAATAGTTGTCAGTTAACATGTTTTGATTTTTTATCCTATCATGTTGTTCATGCTACTTATGTTATTGAGTAGCTCTTAGGGCAGCTAGTTGCAGCATAAACATATATACATTAAGAACACTTCCATTTCCTGGCAGAACTTGAGTTCATTCACAAAACTGAACACTTGTTCTGCTCCTGGACAAATCTCAAGCAGAGATTTGGCTAAGCTTTTAAAATGGTAAATATTCAGACAAAATGTAATCAAGGATTCTTCAGTTTACAGACAGTTACAGAGAGAAAAATCCACACACTTCTGGGTTGGCACACTGAACCCAAAATACGTTGCTGTAGAAGAAAATGTGCATGCCAAGAAGAAATGCTCATGCCAAGAAATCTGTTAAGTTACAACACTACAGTTATAAAACAAAGATGACAAGACATGGATTTTATCACACTTAAAAACACTTTACCTAACTTTTTACTGAACGCTGTCATAAAAAAAGGTGGGCAACTTAGGCTGGACATTAACATCTTTGCATGCCATGTGTATGTCCCATATATTATTTTTAATGCTATATCCTATAGTAGATTATAAAGGATATGTGGATGGAAATATCTTCCCAAAGTCAAGTTTCACTAGAGCAACAGGGAAGGCAGGGAGGGTCACATACCACTTCCTAAAGAGGGATCAGTTATCAGAGTTCCTTTAATAAAGAACTGGAAGAAGAGTATTGAAGTCTTTATCTGGCTATTGTATTTTCACCTGCCAAGACCAGTGACTACTGACTGATACACAGGTTCTCAGTCTTACCAAAGCTCAGTACAGTTCCTATTGCACTTGAAATATAAGAGGCATTTGGATGGCAAATATGGAACGTGAGGAAGCAATTCCTGGTACCCATTTAGGATTTTTAATTTCTTCAGACTAATACAGAACTTTTTGTGTTTTCTTTCAGACTCACTAGAAGATAAATGTCAAAAAATGGCATGTGAATGTGACCGTGAAGCTGCCAAATGTTTTTCTAAAGCTCCCTACCATAGAAAATACCTTTTGTGGCCAGACTTTATGTGTGGTGAGATTCAGCCTTTGTGCAGGTATTAGATACATGACTCTGTATATGTTTAAATCTAAAATTATTTTCTTTTTTTTTTGTCATAGTAATGACAACAAATAATTTTCCCCTTTCTTCATACTCCTTCATGCTACCTCAGTCTCTCTGCTCCAGAATGGCCACAGTAAACATTTTTCCTCTTATTTACCTTCTCCTATGCATTTTTATTGACTAAATAGAAATCTGAATTTATCAGTTTAAGGAGTACCTGACATTATCAATTTTTGTTCATATTCAGATTCACAGGTTGATAATATAATTCGCTGTGAACTTTTTATGCCCCCTCTACTGGCTATAAGATATAAATCAATCTCCTCCACTAACAAATCTTAGCATTTGTTAACGGTTTGAACTGACTGGGAAAAGTGCATAAAGTGACAGTGTCAGCACAAAGAGCCCTCTCACCTACATTAAACACTCATTTAGTTTTAATTCAACAGCCTAATTTAACTGTTGAATCTCATCCACCTTAAGTAATCCTACCTGCATTAAAGAAGGCCTGATATAATTCTTTTTTTCTAGTATTTACTTTTTAAATAGTTTTCTAAACAGCTGCTTATTTGATATGACTCAAGCTCCTTACTCTATGTCCACCCTGAACTTCTTGTAAGCACAGGGAGGAGTTCTACCCTTAGAACTTTAGAGCCAGATTTAAAAATGCAAATGATCACCAAAACAGAAACAAGAAAAAATGCAGAAGTCATTGGGACCAACTGGCTTTCCCATAGGTGTTTGATCCTACACAGCAAGGGTTTATGAAGCTCAGAAGTGTATATACCTCATGAGGATGTAAAAATGGTTTTAGCTAGAGTCACTTCATAGATGTTTTTAACCTTTTGGGAAGAGAAATCCTGAATTGCTGAATAATACACTTTTTTGTAACTGCTGATTTTAACAGTTATAGAGCCAGGAGTGTTTTATGTCTACTTTCACCCACTTCAACTCAAAGATGTAGGGCTAGAGAACAGGTTTGCACAAGTCAAAGCTAATGACACGTACTTCAAAAAAGAAAAAGAAAAATCAAAACCCAAACAAAATAACCCACCTCGATGGGAATAGTGAAAATTTCAAAAGAGACCTTTAATCTTGAAAAATATTCATAGGCAAATTTAGTTCATATTACTGACACAAATGAAATAAACAAAACAACAAACTCATGCAGACTGCACAGGGACAAAGCTCCTGAAAAATCCTACCTTTTGCTTCAGTCAAAGGAACATACATTAACAAATGCCAATCCCGCTCACACGAAGTAACTTTCCAGTCAGTATTTGCTCACAGACATAGATACACACCTTATATTGCCAGAAGTAATTACAGTGTCAGGTCGCTTTTCCAAAATAATCCTTTTTAAGAGATAACCCTGAATTTAAGAATTAGCAACAGGATTCAAGAAGAAAGAATGAAAGGAGCTATTGATGAAGTCTAACTGATCTGAATAAAAAAATTTCCACGGTAATCACCACATTTTCCAAGACACAAGAAAATTCAACTAGTGTTTGCCTTCAACTGCAGGAATTTTGGAACAACTCTACTGTGAGACTGTGTATAGGGCAGTCACAACTCTACATAAAAAGAAGACTGAAATAAATGAAGTACTTTCAACATCAAGCCTATCCAGGAAGGGCATTGCTTTGGCAAACTGAAGTTGAGGAACACACTGCTGGTATGAAATGCTAAGTTTAGAAAGAAAAAGAAAGAAATCACTGTAGCAATGCAGAAGACACTGATTTTAAGGCAGGCTTGAAAATACACAGAATGCTCACAACAGAATAAAGAAATTTATCTGATACAAATAGGATGAGATGACTGTGTGAGTTTTACGTGGCTATACAGGAATGTGCTTTTTTTTTTTTCCAACAGAAAATTCTTTTTTCCTTCATCCCTCAATCGGAAATCAGCTGGTTTAAGAGTAACTTACCTTAAAGCTTTTTCATACATTTAAATTAACATAATCCACCATTTTCATTGCCACATACATAAAGAAGAAAAGCAAAGTTTATTTAAAATGTCCGTTTTTAGAAGCTAAACAGCTCAAAAGTTCCAATGCCAATCACTGCACTTGTGTGTCCAGACGCCTTATTTCTGTAACCACAAGATCAATGTTTATAACTGGGTTAAAATATAAGGCCCAGTAAAACAAACAATTGCAGACAAACTGAGGAGTAAAAGGCCAAAAAATGGCAACAAAAAGTCCCTGGGTTGAGACTTTCCAGAAATGTCTCCACATTCTGTGAGGAATAGTCCTGTGAAAACGGAAAGGGAAAGGCTTAGCAGAACTTTCTGGTTTGCTTTTATCCAGTTCTAAGAAAAGCTAATAGGTGCTGCAGCTTTAAATTACTTAGCCCTTACTCAGGTACCAGTAAAAAACACCATTTTGCACTCCAGGAAAAACTTTCCTAAACCCAGTAGTACCAGATTGAAAGAGGAAGCACTAAGTCAGTGCACTTAGTCCCCAAAGCCCAGCAGGTTCCAGTGCCACACCCCAGCTCTGCCTCAGGTTGTCCCAAGTTCCCTGTGCTGCTCTGGGCACGTTCTGCCCTCTATCGGCTGGCAAAGGGACAACCCACTACACACCAAAACAAGAATTTCTCACATACCATTTCCAAAGATCACACCAACTATGAATGTTAATATGCTTGAATTAAGACTGAAGTACTAACAGAACACAGAAATTCTGTTAAATTATTAGAACTAGTACAGTATAACTAAACTTATTTAAGATTCTGAGGACTCATTCTGTAATAACTACACTGTATCATGACTACATTCTGATGTATTTTGTTCTCAGCTGACAGCTAATACCAGGCACTGTAAGAAGCAGTTCTCAAGGTAAGGGTTAATATCTCCCAGTGGTTAAGAACATGCTTGTTACTGTTTCCACATGTGCTACATCTGATAAGTAAAACCACCAATAAGAAACCCTTGGAAGCCTTCGCAGAAATAAAGGTATTCAAGAGCAAGCAGTAGCATATGTGGGAATGTGGATTCACATTCCACCAGAGTTCAGGTTAGACACTCACTTCAGTGAGCAACTGTGAAATTCTAAGGCTGTTACTTTCTAAGGCCAGGTACTTCCTACCCTCTTCCACAGGCTCAGTAAGACTTACTTCAACTCTCTTCTTGACCAGAGCCTCCAAAAGGAGAGTAATTCCAGAACAGAGAGCAACATGGCATTTACAATTATGAATCTTGACGTCCAGTAATGCACATCTAGCCAATCCCAAGCAAATTCAGCTATCAGCTGGTATGGCAAAAATAAATACTTTACAGTGAATTCTCTCCACTGCCTCCAAGAAGGATCTTTAAGGTCCTGTAAAATAGGATAAAAAGACTGTTAATCAATTTTCTATTAAGCAGACTTAATACTGGCTTATTTCCACTAGTCTTTTGTTGAAAAACTGGGGGTTTTATAAACTGAAAGCAGTAATTTATCTTTATTATACTTATTAGTAGGTAATACCGTAATGCAGTAATTTCCATTAGATTAGAACATCACTTGCTGTAGTCATGTGAACTTCACAAGAATCAGTTTCACACATTTAAAGTCTTAAAAGCCTAAAATCAATCCTATTAAAGGTAATGGTTGCAACACTGGTAATTGCATACAATAAAATCAAAGAACCACTCACTCCGTAGGTCTGTTGTTTTTAAAGTCATAGTGTAAAGAGATGACATGATGAATAACTACATCGTGTGTTTTTATGCTGCTAGTCTTAAACTGCTTATAACTAAAGCAAGTAGCATATTTAATGTTTTGAATACTTACTAGCAGTTTTGTGACAGTATCTTCATATCTGTCTTCTTGCATAGGACAAATAGTATGGATAAAAGGCAGGAAAGCTTCTGCATAATCAAACAAATATAGGTATAACATACTGAGTCTTGGAGAACTCTTCAGTGCATACAGAAGAAAGAGTGATTTTCCTGGGTTTACAGCCTAAAAGGTATCAAATGATCAAGTTTCAATCAGTGAAAAAATAAAATGAAAGGGACATGCCAGCTCTTAGATTTTCTGACAAAAACTTTTCAACGGGTTGTTTTTCAAATACAATAGTTCATTAAACTGAGCAGTTTTACACAGGTAATTCCACTACTTTAACACTCCTCCTGGCTTTAGGAGAACCTTCTTTTAAAAGGTATTACTTTAAAAATAATTAACATACACGACATGACAAATTTTATGTAAAATTTACCTTATATTCCCAAAGGTTCTGTGGTGGCTTAACACCTAAAGTTTTCACACATTCCAGTTCTGCCATAATAGCTCTCCTATGGTTACTGTTCTCTACACTGTAAGGCTCTTTGGTGAAATCCTCCTCAGTCAGTGTTAGGAGGAGTCTACAAAAGCAGAAGAATTCAGAAGTAAACGGTGTCTATTCACCAAAAAAGATGACTAACAAATACACAACTGCATACTGAAACAATAAGCTACTGATACAAGATAGAACCTTTTGGGTGAAAGAATCAAAGAATACTTTGGATTGGCAGGGATTTTAAAAGGTCATCATTACATTCTATATCAAGTGTTCTACACTGCATCTGAGAGCCTGGGTTTTAAATTTCCTTCTTTTCCAGTTTCTTCTTGCCTGCTTTCAGCATGGCTCTTGGGTGGAATACACATGCATATAGCACATGTGTATTTTCACAAGAAAGGAAAGGTGGAAGGGGTGGATAATACATGAGTAGTATTTTACTCTTGGTATCATTTCAGTCTACATTGTCGGCATTTGAAAAAGTTCTTAGAAAATTTTCAGATAGCTTGCTAAGTATCTACTACTAAAAGTTTTTGACAACAATCGTTAAAACTTCTTCTGAAATTTATTCTGATACATCAACAGAATATTCCCACAATCTATGTAACAAAGTACCGTCATTTCATAATAAGCCACCCCTAATGAATCTATCAGTAGTCCAATCACATGACAGTTGTCCTTGACCATCAGGCCTCTCACCTTCCATTTACTTTCTCTAGTAAAAATCTTTCTTTGTAATGTGAAGCCCACGGGCCCAGCTGCTCTAGCCAGAGTATCACTTCCTCAGCAGTCCACTTAGCAACAGGCTTGTGGACAAGAAGATCATCTTCAAATTCTCTGCTACTCCAGTGATAGCCAAGTAGAACTACCTACAGGTAGATTACAAAGATAAAAAAGATCCTTTACTTGCAAAGCAGATACAGGAATGATATAAGTAAACACATAATAAGAGGCTTGACACGCAGAGCCTTCCACATCATGGAGACTAGAATATTTGAGTTATAAGAAAGTATTTTGAAGTTTTACCCACTGACTTCCAGTTGCTGTACAATGCAGTTGTAGTTCCTGACAAACAGCTCTGAAGGCCACTTTACTTACTCTGCCCAGCTGGAGTCTCTACTGTGCAACAATCTTTTTTTATGCGCACATAATTTAAGAATATTTGATTGTATGATAAGGAAGCAAAAAATGAAAACCAACCAGATAAAACTTACTGCTACACAAGTTAAAGCTGTCAGAACGCCTGAGAAAAACCCTCCTCGAGGATTAATTCTTCCTGTGTTCGGAACTGTAAGCATCTGGTCATTCCCATATTTTTGGAAAGTTGCTAAGCTGCGTGCTACATCACTGTTTTGTTGAATATCTTCTTTTCTTTGTTCAATGGCATCAGAAAATAGCTTTTCAATAACATCCCTAATAGGAAAAGTATTTGTCATTATACTGTAACCATTGAGGCTTAATATTCAGAAAAGGGACTAATTTTTGGATTTTTCTTTTCCGGCCTTTACGGAAGACTATCATCTTTGAAAGCAAGATTAGTTATTAAAGCTTAGTAAACTTAGAATTATATCAATCACTGCCAAACAACATTTTCCTTAGCTTCTAAAACTGAAATACCACATAACTTCCAAAATATTTCTTATATAATATTAGAATTCTGTGTGCTACTGGCAGGTCTCAATTATTAAAAAGTGCTAAGCAAAAGACAACATAAAAGTCTACCATCAATCCTATCATCTATTTATTAAAACATTATTAACCCCAGATAAAGTATTATTAACAAAACAACTCATGGGTAATTCAAGACAGCAAATAGATGTTTTTAGCTTTGTTCTGCAATATGATCACATTTTTTCCAAAAAATAATTCCTATTACAGAAGTTACTACACAATTACCCAAGATCAATCTAACTTAGAATTATTAGAAAACAACCAGCTATATTAGAAGATTCAAGATCCTGCCTCTCCATCTCCCAAAAATTTTAGTGGAGAGGGGAAAGCCCTCCTCCTAAACAAACCTCCTCTCTTGAAACAAAACCAACCAACCCGCCCCTTAATTCCATGTGCCTGAACAGTTCATTACAAGTGCACAAGCTGAAATGTTTGGGATTTAAATTTCTTTGTGACAGTTCAGATTCTCAATTATCTAAGAAAATCTGCAGCAAACTCAAGAAACCAGACAATTTCTGTGGTTTCATTTATGTAAAAAAGACATTCATAAAATAGTTCACTCACCTGAGGAGAATGTTGACTTTGGGGAATCCTTCCCATTTTTCTCTGCATTCAGGGCATTCATTCTTCTTGGACGATACCCACCACAAGGCCAAGCAATGCCTACAGAAGCTGTGCCCACAGTTCAGAGTGGTGGGATTGACCAGAATGTCGTAGCAACAGTGGCACTGGAACTCACTGACTGATATCTTCCGACCCAGGCCAGGCGTAGCACACTCTTCAACTTTTGCCCTCTCTGTTTCCCCTCGTAAAGTCTCATCTTCTTCCATTTTTTTTATGCCTTACACTAACAGAAAGCTCTCTCAGATCTTCAAACCAGATAAGGCATTACTTCTGCAAAGCAACATGAAAACAGCTATTATGAAAGTTTAGAATCGTAAGCAATGTGATTTATCATTGCACTGCTTTTGTCACTTGAATGGTTTTAAACTTTTTAAGTAACTCAGCCCTCCCCAAAATGAAACATGATCTACTTTTTCAACGACGTATTCATTGCCTACTACAATCAAAACCAGATTCTAGATGTAAACAGCTGGGCTTAATCTCCCTGTACTTTCTTCTCCTGTGTTACAAAACACATGAAACAAAATAACTCACTATGAATCACATGACTTTTGACAGTATCTTCAATCAAGGTTTCAAAAAAGTCAAATGAAACATCATTAAAAAAAAACCATCAGAGGATGCAAAGATAAAATACCAGTATACCATAATGATCTAATTTATTTCATCCCTCTTCTTTCCAAGCATACGGAATAAAACATTACTAACAGTGGTCAATGCTAGACATTGATGGCCAATGTTTAAAAAAAAAGTTTGATCCACCAAGTCATATACTTCAGAATCATGAGATTGATCTGCACACCTTCTCAGCAAAGCTCTAAACTCCACATTAACTTTACTTGTACTTTGTTAGTATTACAGAAAATACACAGATAAGAGTTTAAGATGGTTCCAAGCTGACCAAAATTAAACATATTTACTTGATGTTCCTACTCCATTCTCTTAGATAGCAGTATATAGCTTAAGAAAAACACTCACTCATCACTCATGATATGTTAGAAGATACCAAAAACTAGACAAATTTCTCCTCAGTTACTACCAAACCAAAATATGATTACCCTCTTCATCATGTGGCTCCTGCTTACTATTAACTTACCAACTTGCCATCCAGATCAAGTACAAAGTGGCAAGCACACAAGCAGGTAAAGAAAAAAAATTAAGAAAAGTACAGAAACAGAAACCAATAGTGAAACTAGAATCCTCAGACTTCCAAACCTGTATTTCCCTGGCAAAGCACAGGCTGTTGGCTTCCTAAAACACAAACCTAAAACAGTACTTATAAGAGGAGAAATAAAAACAAATTTTGCACCTAAAAACATTCTTCTAGTTTTCCTGAAAGACAGAGGCAACATGATTTCTGTGGAAAATACAGGAAAAATATTTCACCGCTCAGTGTGCGCCAAGTAAGAGCCAGCAGCAGAATGATTCCTAACTCCTCTCCTGTCTCTTCCCAGCTCAAGCTTCCTACCCTCCGCGCTGCTTCCTCAGACGCCGCACAGCCGGTCCGGGCCCGCGGCGTTTCCTGCCCGGGCAGGGCAGGGCAGGGCAGGGCAGGGCAGGGCAGGGCAGGGCAGGGCAGGGCAGGGCCGGCCCCAGCCCGATCCCCTGCAGCAGGCTCCGGCCCCGCGGCGCCCCAGCTGCAGCCCCAGGCCGAGGAGGGGCCGGGCCCGCCCCGCCGCTTCCGCCCCGCCCCGCCGGCACGGAGGCACGGCAGCTCCTCCCTCGCCAACACCGCAGCCGCTCGCCTTTTTATTTCAAGTGTTTAAAATCATCGGACACGAGCAATGCTACGCTCCCATTTCTGGAAATACACGTACTTCCATATTCGTGAGAACTGAGGTACGCTTGCTTACTGTACACTGTACGCACCCAGGTAGCCTTCCTTTGCAGAAACTGTTCAAGGTTGATTTTACAATAAAGATTCGAGCTGAAATCTCAGAAGTAAATGCCACTTGCAGGTGCTGGTTTGACTGCTGTGCTAACGCATTCTGCACAGAGACTTATTTTTACCACATGAGAGTCTATCAATCCACACATTCACAATTACTTCTATCAGTTTCTGTTCCGTTACTGAAATTCTTTTTGACTATAGCAAAAAACCAATTGATTCACTCTCTGCAACACTCTGACAGGAGGTTGTCGCCAGCTGGGGATGCACCTCTTCTCCCAGGGAGCAAGTGACAGGACATAGCTCTACTCTGCACCAGGGCAGGTTTAGGTTGGACATTAGGAAAGGGTGATTAGACATTGGAATGGGCTGCACAGGTAGGCGAGGGAGTCATCGTCCCTGGAGATGTTTAAGGACTGGACATGGCACTGAGTGCCATGGTCTGAGTGATATGGTGGTACTTGATCACAGGTGGGACTCAATGATCCCAGAGGTTTTTTCCAACCTAACTGATTCTATGATTCTGTGAATTTTTAAAGTTCCTCTGAGATGTATTTTTTTCAACTGTTCAACATAGCAACATTTTAAGATTTTTTCCAATTTGATACAAACTACAAGTCCAGTTCAAATGACGTTTCAGTTAACTATTCCACCCTACTTCAATAAAGAAAACAGTCTCTCATTGTTTTCTCTCACCTATTATCCAATATTTTCCAGAGAATGGGATCAGCAGATCCTTAAACTACCCTAGTATGAAAGAATTCAACCTCATCTTGATCTGAGGAAGTGCATCTAGATCTACCTTGGTATGCAAGGTGAAAATGTGGCCCAGAATACTTGTTCTAGAATATAGTTTTTTACTACTTTTTTTTGTGTGTAGTTTCACTGAGCTTCACATTCAATGTTCTGTAAAGTAACAGAACATATAAGCGTTTGATAGTCTGTACAGCAGACTTGAATGATGTGAAAACATGCCCTTTCTGTTCCAGTTCATAAAACTTTTGACACATAAAAAGCCATGGAGTCTCGAACTAACTATTGCCCTCTCCCACTTTTTAGATGTTCCTTCTGTTTATTTAACAATATATACATGTTGAAGTAAAAAATGTCTAATCTGTAAGACACAGTACTTCAATTCCTATTTAAAGTAATTTATTACAGTACCTTACTGTTTGACTTGCAGTTTATTTTGTGGGCGAGGCGAGCAAAGAGTTCCCAGATTTGTCAGCTACTTGGGAGAAAATGTCAGGTTTCTAAAACAGCCATCAACCACTTTAAAGTGCCATGAGCATTTTAACTAGGAACTGCAGAAATGTGTCTTAAAAAACTGAGTAACATTAAAATTTTAGGCTTCAGCCAATTTACTGCAAAATAAAAATATCTGTGCCACTTTAACTAACACCTTACTGGGATCCATGTAATCATATTAGATTATTTCCTGGGAATGTCTGTTGAATAAATTGCTTACATTGAAAAGGCAAAGCTTAATATTGAAGAATCTTTAAAAGCTCTGATTAAATCCTGCATAATTATTTATCTTTTTCTGTATGTAAAAATTACCCCTCACAATTTGTGGAGAATTTTCATTTGTTTTCACTCTGCTGGAATTCTGAAAGAGATGCTTTATGAGCCCTGTGAACTCCAGCCCTGCAGCACAAACTCTGGACTCCTCTGCCGCCCGTGCCCACGACTCCTGCCCTCTGCCCCGGTGCAGCACCTTCTCTCTGGGGCAGGTCTTCCTTCCACAGCGCTGCTGCGGGGCCAGCCTGCTGGGCGCTGAGCGCTGCTCTTCTACAGCGAGGTGTGCAAGTGCCGCTTCTAACAGGAAGACGCTTCTTCTGTAATACGCCAAGACCTCCAGTTCCCCCGGACTTATCATCATTAAGGCATCATCGCTAGCAGCTTTCCACCATCCTCCTGGTGTTTCCGAGGCGGAGTCCCGTCCCTTCTTCCTTGCTGGTGCTAGTTACGCATTTCTGGCTTTGAGGGCGAGGCCCACATCCATGACATTTCACCACACTCCACAGAACCGCGGCTGGTGTAAGACTTCCCTCCCCGCTGGCAGCCCTGCTGCAGCCACTCCGGTCCTGCGGCGCCCTCAGAGTGCACGGCAGGCTGCTGAGGGCACGGTTCCAAGCTGGCGGCGCCGACCCCGCGGGCTCCGCCCCGGTAGGAAATGGCGGTGGCCCGGGTTCACGTGCGCCCTCACCAGCGGCGCGCGGGGCGGCCCCGGAAGCGCTCGGTGGCGGCGGCGGGCGGTGCCGGGCGGTGCCGGGCCGAGCTCCGGCGGGCGGGGGCGCGGCATGGAGGTGATCAGGAGCAGTGAGTGACCACCCGGCCTTGCATCCCGAGCTTTGCGTCGTCAGTGCACGGCTGTCCCGGTGTCCCGGCGTCCCTGCTCTGGGCTGGCGGCCGCTCCGGCCTCAGCCTGTACTTCATGGCGAAAGGGTCCCCATTCCCTCGCTCAGTCATGAGGCGCAGCCCTGAGCGGGAAAGCGCGGCCGCGAGGCTTGGGGGCGGCAGGCAGGCCCTGGCCCCGCCGTGTCCGGCCGGCGCGGGCCGCCCCTGCCCGCCTGAGGGGCGCCGGGCTGCCGGAGGATATCGTTCGTAGTCTCAAGTGTGTTTTAACCCTTTACCCGCAGATTTTAAGGATATCCTAAACAAAGTGTATGAAGCCATTGAAGAGTCGGACTTCCTGGCCATCGATGGGGAGTTTTCAGGTACAGTTGCGCCTATTTTGTGATTGTGAACTGTTGGCAGTGCCTCAGGGGGGTAGTTTGTACTCGGAGCCAGAGTTCGCTCCTGTGATGTGTCTCAGGGTTGGCTTGAGAAAGCTAAAGCTGAGGCTACCACGAAGTGATTAAACTGCTTGTTACATGTGCCGTAGCAAGGTTTTGGTCAAAGATTCATGTCGTATTCATGCTGCTTGTGCTCCTACAGTAGTCTTTCAGCATGACAACTGATAGTTGTTGCAGCTCAAGGTGAAAAAACCAGGTATTATATGCGCCATGAAAGCAATGGATTGGGATAAGTGAGGGAGTCCCTGCAAATGTTTGGATGGGGAAAGGCAGTACTAGGAACTTGCGTGTTTGTGAAATCCAGATGGCATGTGCGGCAGAGAGATGCTTTAGTAGGTACTTTGCTTTTGGGATGCAGAGTTCAGTTCACCCATGAGACATAAATGTGAGCAAGACTAGGTTTTGTTAAATGTGGTGTTTGTAGAAATACAGTTGTTGCATATTGCATAAGGTGACTAAGTTATTCAGTAAATCTCTGGGTAGCACTCTTCCCATTTTTAGTATGGCTTTGATCCTGCATTGTGTTGTGAAGCCCATTTACATTAGGGCACTGGTAGGTCTTGGCCTGTTACTGACATGTTGAATAGGAGCCTGAATGACAGAGCTTTTGCAGAAGAGCTTTGCTTCTAGAATACCACTATTAAAATAAGTGGCTTATTGCAGTAGTATTTTTCTCAACTGAAATAGTTGTAACACCTACTTTAAGTGAAAGCATTTTTCTTAAATTACCAGTTGTTTCATTTCTTTGTTGTGGTTAATTTTGAAAAGCTTACCCAAAGCAAAATATGTTCTACTCTTTCAGGGATCAGTGATGGGCCTTCAGTTAGTGCATTAACAAATGGCTTTGACACTCCAGAGGAAAG
Source organism: Picathartes gymnocephalus (assembly GCA_013390045.1). Lineage (NCBI taxonomy): Eukaryota > Metazoa > Chordata > Aves > Passeriformes > Picathartidae > Picathartes > Picathartes gymnocephalus. The sequence goes on along the minus strand of WEKY01029374.1, from coordinate 62,027 downwards.
GTATCAGAAACTTAAAAAGGTAAAGTGTTTACATGGACTAAAATGAAAACTGAAGCTGCTTTTGGTGCAGCAGCTTGTGTATGTGACCAACAGGAGGAAAGAGAGATGGAACTTCCCTCAGTTCTTGTGTCTTTGTGGAATTGAAATGCATGCTAAAGTCATCTTGGGCCAATAGTAAGATGATTAAATGGGGATGAAAACTAGCTGAAAAACTCTGGTGTGATTAAAATTACCAGCAAAATAAGCATTGTTTAAGAAGATTCACTTGACTTGATTTTGTAATGGAGAGAAGTCATATATGGATGCACCCTGGTAATCTTTAAATGTGTACATGTTTTATTCTCATGCAAAGTTTTCCTTTTCTTTCCAGCATTCCATGGATTTTTTGCTCTTTCAGTTTGGCCTTTGCACTTTTAAATATGATGACACAGAAGAAAAGTATGTTATTCTCTTATTTCTTGTTTTCTTAATTGAGGATTTTCTAAAGTAATACTGATAAGCTGTATTGATGTGTAATTCATCTTTTCTACAGGTATATAATGAAGTCATTTAACTTCTATATTTTTCCAAAACCCTTTAACAGAAATTCACCAGATGTCAAGTTTGTCTGTCAGGTTAGTAGAAAAACAATTTAATTTTGTTTGGTTAAGGTATACCTGAAACAAACTTCAACTTAAAAGGTATAAAAATGTAAGTTTCTGGGTTGGGTTTTTTTTTTTATAAAATAAATAAGCATCAGTTAAGAGCAATCCCAAAAATTAGCTTTAAGGGAATATCCTTGACTTCAGTTTTTAAATCATGTTATGCATTACATTGTGTGGTTTCTGGAACTGAAGATAGTGTTCCAAACTTGCCAAGATGATTCTATTTTTTTCCCCTTTCTCACTGAACTTCCAGTTTCCTTACTTTTTCAATGCTTTATTCTCATCTGCTTATCTCTGTTTCACTGCTTCCCAGGCTATTGCCAACATTTTTCTGGTCTCAGATTTGTTCTCCAGAACCACATTTTGCCTTCTTTAGTTTCCTCTCCCCACATAGTTTGTTCTTTCATCTTTATTCCTTAGCATATTCATTGTTCTTGTACTTTATGGAAGTTGAAAATAAATAAGAAAAGTAGCATAGCCTAAGGTCTCAGTGGCTTCTTTAGGGTCCCAGACTTGGTGGTTCTTGACTTTGGACTTCATATAATTTCTTAAAAAGTGTGAAAATAAATGAACTGATCTTTTATGCCACAGCTACTTTTGCCAATTGTTAAGCCTTTTTCTTCTGTTGCAGAGTTCAAGTATAGATTTTTTAGCAAACCAAGGATTTGATTTTAATAAAGTTTTTCGCAACGGTGAGTTGTTTTGGTTTTTGGGTTTTTTTTCAATTTCTTTCAATGTCTGCAAAATTTATGATGACATCTTTCATTGTTACCTGCAAAAACAAAAAAGGCTGCCATCCATGATACTGTCTTAACATGTAATGAAATTCTTCAATTATTCTTATCCAGTTGACTGTTGTGCTGATGGTAACTCCCTTTCCAAGAATTCATTGCGTAGTTCAGTGGAATAGCATTCCCACTAACTTGAGAGCTTGGTTGTTTATTTTTGTATGGAGGCAAAGCATGAATAGAGAGAGTAATAAGGTTTGGAGATGTGTAATGCATCAGTAGGAATGTCTAGGAAAGGGAGCAGTGCACTGTGATCGGGGCTGCTGCAGTCTGTTATTTCTGATGCACATAGCAAGGAAGAGAAGTGCTCAGTACTTCTGTGGTTGTGATCTGCAGCTCTGCAGTGCTGGGGCTTATGCCTCGTGCACAGGAGGCTCCATAGTGCAGTGGTACCAGCTGACCTGGCATGTGCTGGGAGGCTGGACAGACACACGCATCTAGAGAGATCACTGAAAGGGAGAGGTTTGCTTTCAGCCTGCAGGGGTGTAAGAGAGGCAAAGGCTTGAATTCCTATGCCTCCCTAATTTGTTTCTAATTATGATGTGCTTTTACTTTTTTTTGTTAGGAATTCCATATTTAAATCAGGAAGAAGAGAGACAGTTAAGGGAACAGTATGATGAAAAACGTTCTCAAGCCAATGGTGCAGGATCTCTGTCATACATTTCTCCTAATTCCACAAAGTGCCCTGTAACAATTCCTGAAGATCAGAAAAAATTTGTTGAGAAAGTGGTGTAAGTAACACTGTTTATCTGATGTTGTTAAAACTAAAATGTGAATAGTAATGATATTTTCATATGTTGAAGCCATTTCTATTAGTTCCCTGTTTGTAAAATGCTGTTCTTTTTGTTATGAAGCATTTTCTTGTCTTTTGGAGAGAGCTGTAAACTTCCAAAAAATAAAATAGTAGCTATAGAAGCAACTAATCTGTTTCTTCCAGGGAACAGATAGAAGACTTATTAAAGAATGAAGAAAGTGAAAGTTTGGAGCTGGAGCCATGTACAGGGTCAGTTTCTGAAACTGCATCTGCTCTAAATAATTTTTTTTTTTTGGTCATACAGAATTAGGGGAGTGACAGAGTAGAATATGTTTACTTGGGTTAGCTGTAGCAAAATCTACATTTGACTTATTTTTGAATGTTGAGAAAATTTGGTGATGTATACAGGTGTTGTAATTTACTTTGAGCTGTAACTTCTGCATGTAGTGGCAAAATATTTAAGTATAGCCAAGAAATGTCTTGTATATGTGAGCTGCCTTTTGTTACTTCTGAAGTATTCCATAAGCCTTGGAAAGGCATTTTATAAACAAACTTTTCAAATCTATTGAGCTATTGGTTATTCACAGTTGGTAGTGTATGACTGTTTTCAGTGGGTCTCTTTCCCAAAAATCTGCTTAGCTTTGGAGAGTAGATATTTGGAGAGTATGATTATTTAAAAATAAATTGAATTTAGAAATAGTAGAATGTGATAAAGCTAGGGATAAGGTACTGTCACTGTATCTATATTGAGTGATCATGACTACAGAATCCAGTAAATCCCTTCCTAGCCTATAGGTTCTGGTAGCAGTGACTCTTGCTATAAAAACCTTTCTACAAATGAACACTTAGAGTCAGCTTAAAGTGAAAATCATTTTTAGGAGACACACTGTCAAAGGATTATTAGTAACATGATTGTCTTTTTGTTTTAGATTTCAAAGGAAATTAATTTATCAGACCTTGAGCTGGAAGTAAGTTACTGGTAATACTGCCTTACTGTATATTTTTAGTACTTTTGATAAGAAATCTGGGTAAGATCTGATCTACTTAGCCTTGGGGTGATTCATTTTGACATTTTTTTTCCCTTTAAAAGAAGACTTTTGTAGTGTTTTGAAGATACATTAAACTTATTTGTGATGATTAATTTAAATATTAAAGCTTAGTATTTGTTTTATCATTCCTATGTAAAATCTCTGAATAGAACAGCACAGCCTAGAATTATATAACAAATGCAGCATGCTGGGATTTTAGTGAACAGAAAATGCATGTGCTTATACAGATTGTAGGCTTTACCTGAAAAAATAGTAATTTTATAGTAGGCACTGTTATGTTTATAGTTTTCTGTTGGATGCCAAGCACAAGCATTTCTGATAACATGGTATATTGCCTAAATATATCCCTTAAGGCCTTAAGAGAAACTCTAGGGCTGTAGAGTAAGATTTTCACTGTTCTGACTGTACTAGCAAGATGTGCAAAATACAGAATTTTTTTTTTTTTTTTTGTATGTTTAGTTAATTCAGTGTTGCAGCACTGAATCTGGTACTCTGTTACACTGGAAGTGAATAAATAAAGCTTCTCTCTAGAAAATGGAATCTCAAGAAGTGAGCTTAAGAGCTAATCTGGAAAAAAGCAGAAGTGTTTTCAACAATTTTTCAGTGTCATGTTTTAATATATTGATAGAATATGTATAGCTTTCTGTAGCATGTAGTTTTATGTTCGTTTGACACTTATCCTTGCATCTTCTCTGAGTGGATGGAAGAATGTGTTCTTGAGTTGTGTTTTTTTAACATTCACCAGTGTTGCTTTACATGAGTGCAGCTGTGTACACTGTGTGTGTGTATTGGAGAGAGAAAGCCAAGCTGTGAAGGTAGCATGGAGATAATTAAAGCAGAAAAGAGTGAAGTTATTGATTGCCCTTGTGTCCTGACCTCGTCACAGGTCATTCTGTCTATTGAAGTGCTCTCTTGTGCATCAGTGTTTTGGTGCATCCAAGGTTTGTGGCATGAGGCAGCTCCTAAGTGAGATGGAGGCTCAGAACTGTGTGAGGAGTCAGGGTGGAGAGGACACAACAGGGTCTGAAGTGTGCTCTGCAGTACTGATTTTAGGAATAGCCAGAGGACAAGGAAACGTGCTGGTTCTGCAGTAGTTACACAGTTGTGGTTAGTTTATTATAATGAGATGATGAGAGTAATTGCTACTGGTTAAGCAAAGGCAATGTTCTCTTACTTCTCCTGTCAGCTGGATGCTCTGTGGCTCTGTGTATGTTGGTACTTTGGAAATTAAGTGTGATTGTGGTGGTGTGATGCAACCCTGTAGCAGAGGTGATGACATTTGAGTTAATAATTCCTATTAAAATCTACTGCTAGCAGAAAGTTCAGGGTTGTTAATAAATCCTCAAATAAGTGATATTAAAGGCATGCAGTCTTCAAGGAAGCTGTCTTGGGGCTGCAAGTAAATGAGAGCATTCTCACCAGCATTTTTGTTTTGGACTTCTTCAAGGTGAAGATTCTAGATTTTGATGAAATATCTAGATGATGTTTACTTAATATCACCAAAATAAGAAGTTACAACAATAGTGTGGGAAATTGTGTAAGTGCTAGTTACTGTTAGATAATGTAAGGAGGCCAGTTAAACAAGCCTATTGCTTCAAATTTTGCATTATTAGAATGAGAAAGAAACTTGAAATAGTTCTTTTACACCCAAGACTTATAGTAATAATGAAACATGAAATTACTGAATCACTGTTGTGGTTTCAATACGTTAAATGCCAAGTGAATAGCTATTAATATTTACTTTTGGTTGTTTTGATGTAGGTATCCAAAAGGTATCCACGTGGAAACTGTGGAGTCAGATAAGGTAACTAGGCCTGTTACTGCCTCTAACATTTGTTCTGTTGAAAGGAAATTGTATTTCTCAGTTTCACTATCTCTCCTGACTTTTAGATCGAGCTTGAGCTTTGTTATGTAAATGCAAAGCATTTTAAATGGAATACAGTGAAGTAGTTGCTAAACATTGTATCTGACCCAACATATGGAGTGTGGGCATGTATTTGTGTGGCTTAATATTACTTTTTAAACACATACTAAAAGCTGTTTTAAAATACAATGGATCTGATGTTCAGTATTAGTGAATAGCAGGCTGTGATCTTATAGGAAAAACAGCAGCATCACATGCTGTGTCCTCACTTCCCAGCACAAATCTCAGCTTGAAAAGGTATTTGAAACAAACTATTTACAAGGAAATGCTGATAACCTTTTTTGAGAAGTAAAAAGTGAGTTTAAGAAAAATTAGGTTTGGTGGATGAATCAAATACAGCTTTCTAAAGTAGACTTCTGGGAGTAGGTGATAATGTGGTGCTTACAATAGAAACAGTTGTGTTGCCAAGTAGCTGCTGCTGAGGTATGACAGTTTTCTTTACAATGTCAATTTACAGAAACTTGCAACCTTAAGTCTGAACTTCTCAGTCACTCCTCAAACTATACATTTTTTGTTTTAGAAGGAGAGATACATTGTTATTAGTAAGGTAGATGAAGAAGAACGAAAAAGAAGAGAGCAGCAGAAGCAAGCAAAAGAACAGGTAAATAAATTAAATTTCATTTATTTACGTGAGAGAAGAAGGGTGAGAATATATGATTTCACAGAGCAATGCAAAAATGTGGGATAGGGTTTGGTATTGTTTCCCTTTGGTTTGCTGTGGCTGGCTGAATTTGATTTTCCAAATTCTGCCAGATAACTTAGGCTTTGCAACAGAGCAAAAAGAGTTGCAAGGCACTCTAAAAAATTTTCTAAAAATCCAAATTTGTGGAATGCTGAATGAGTATTCTGGAGTAGTGAATACCTCCTTATGTGAATCTCCGCTCCAACAGAAGTGGGGCCTAGTAAGAGATTTCTTGCAGAAATTCTTGAGCAAGTGGTTGCATGGTTTGTATTCGCAGTCTCCCCTTCTCTTACAAAGCTTGCTTGCTCTTAGTTGTTTGAGTTAGTGTCCTAGACAATTAATGTGTCATTTCTCGATAGAAACATGCTGTGCACTACTGCTGTGGTAATGAGCTGACCAGGAGGTCACACCTGATGTATTCAGGCACTGTCACTGTTTGTGGGACTTTGTATCTTGAATTATGGGAATTACTGATCAGACTCTTGTGATTTGTGCTTTCATATATCAAGATAAATTCAGTTTGAGTGGAGCAAATAATGCTTCTATGCAGAAAGCCTTTTAAGAGGGAAAGAGATATCTAAAGAGACATTAACTAATGTCACATCTCCTTTTCCAGAAGGCTAGTCAGGAAAAAATCACTTCTACAGTAGGTTTTTCTGAAGCATTTTTAGTGAGGGTTATTTCTTGCTAGGACTGGTGGCATTCAGAGCTGAACTAACGTAACAGGGAATGTTTTTATTGAATTTCAGTTCTGGTTGAATAAAGACGGGTAACACAAGGCAGAAATTACTTCCCTAGACCTGGAAAAGAAAAATCTGTTACAGAACAGTTTGTGCTGTAGTCAGATCCCCCCAAACCCATCAAGAATCAGTTTATACAGCTACAGTAGTATATAATGTGTCATACATTTCAGCATTTCTTCTTGGTTTTGTTTATATAAATAATGAGGAATGTTTCTTCCCCAGTCTGTGTTAGCCCAAAAGTATAGTCTGATTTAATAGGAGTAACAATCAGGATTCAACCTGTTGCATCTATAACAATAGATGTAAAAAGTACAGCTGAAGATACATAGGTTCATTTTAATACCTTCTGAGCTGTTTGCAGTGTAATAGCTGCTGAGCACTATTAGAGATCATGTGCTGACAATGAACTGACTGCAACTGTTGCTGCTCTAGTTGGGGTGAAGTTACCCTTCTTTGTAGCAGCCTGTATTTTGCTGTGCTTTGCTTTGTGGCTAAAACACCAGTGATACTATCCATGTGTTTTGTCTACTTCTGAACAGCACTTGCACAATGTCAAGGCTTTCTCTCCCACCCTCCCCCAAAAGCAAGGAGGCTGGAGGGGATGGGCTCTCATCTTTATCCACAAGTCTTATTGTCTGTCTTTGAATTTCGAGTGAGGGGAGTGAGCAAAGGGCAGAGTGGCTGTTTGGCTTCTGGCCAGGGGCAACCCAGGACGGCAGCTTGTGACTTGTCCTACTTGACAGTGAGCTAGAGCTACATATGACACAGAAATTCTGTGAGCAGGATCCTGCTTTTGACCTCTTGTCTTCCAAATACTGGCATGTCCTTTGTGTTCTGTTCTTGGCTATGTCTGAGAAACAGTTTGAGGCAAACTGGGGGCATCTGGCTGTTTACAGGTACAGCTTTGACAATATTTGTATTTATGTGTCACTAATGTCAGAATCTTTGCTTACAGGAAGAATTAAATGATGCTGTAGGATTTTCCAGAGTTGTTCATGCCATTGCTAATTCTGTAAGTTAATGTGATTTTTAACCTACCTTCGTTTGTAAGAAAAAATAAATAATTCAAAGAAAGGATTATTTTAGCTGTTACATTTTGGAAGAGAAGACAAAATGCAAGTTAAGGTGACATTTTAAGTTTATGTTGCTTCATGTTTTACAGTGGTTGAGTGTAGTAGGTTAAGGAAGCTCAAAGTAAAGAATGATATGAAGAATCTTATCTGTAAGAGTCAAAAATAGCAATTAAAATAGCAATTTCTTAGGGCTCTTGCATAAATAAGCTTTGGTGGGTTTTTTTGTTCTGTTCTGAAAAGGCTATCAAAGAAGGACTGTTGTCACGTCAAATGAATCAAAGTTAACATTTAAAAAACTGCTTGAGCTTTTTCAAGGAGCTTGCTTGTACAACATCTGGCATGAAAGGTTCTGCACTGTGAGGAGCCAGACCATGCCCTTAATAACTATTGTATATTACAACCATATGGAATCTATTGTGTGTTGTTATATAAGGAAATTAAAAGGTAATGGACTGAGAAATGCCTTGACTTCTATCTTAAATAGATTGCATTTGGAAACCAAGTTATAAGTAGCAGTTCTAGTGCATCTTTTCAACATATGAAGCTGCTGTGGAAGCCTGTGATAAATGGTTTGGAGTAGAGGAAAATGGAGTGGCTGCTATTGAGAGAATGGAGGAGTGTGTGGGGCAGGCAGAGAGCAGATGGGGAGGTTTGATGTGTATTTGTTCCCATGTGCCCTTAGTTGGCATCTGGGATAGGGATTTTTCACAGGTTCCCTTTGCCATGGCCAGGACTGGAAGTGTAACAGACATTTAGTGTTCTTTTCACAGGGCAAGCTTGTTATTGGGCACAACATGCTGCTGGATGTTATGCATACCATACATCAGTTCTATTGTCCCCTACCTGATGTAAGTAATCTTTGGAGTGTTCAGATGATGAAATAAATGCCTTAATGTATTTGTCTTTTAGTCTTATCTCCACACTTTCTTCTGAATGGAAGAATTGGTCAATCTGTGAAGAAGTATAGAAAAGTATTTAAAAAAATCCATTTGGGTCTTCTAGGCTACTGCCTATTTTCATAAATGTTTATGTAGAAAGTTTAGTTGGATTGAATTGTTCTGCTTTGCATTTTTAAAATGTTCAAATCGAATAGTGGAATTGCGGTTTTTGCTTATATCGGGTATATTTAACTGCCTGATGTGTTATAAGATACTAGTGTGGAACTTCAGCACAATTACATGGCATTTTCCCCCTTGTCGTTTACAAAATGGGAATGTATATTTTCATATAATACAGTACACTTCATAAAATGATTAGCAGTCTTGTAGCAGGATGGTATTCACTGGGGTGAAGAGATATAAAGTCAGAATAATTGGAGGGAGCACACTTTGACTGCAGCAGGGGACTCTAGCGGTTCATAACTGGAGAGTCTCACAATTCATTTAAACTAAGCAGTGCATTGGCACCAAGAACATTGTCTGAGGAAGCCAGAGTTCCCATTGGAAGAATGGCTCACATGACATTGTTACTTGCAGTCATAAACAGCTTGTAGGTGTCTGGGGAAAGACTTGATCATAAGATGGGAAAAAGAAGTTTGGGGCTGTTTGGATGGCATTGGAACGTAAGCAATTGTCAGTAGTTCCTGTACTTTTGACCCTTGGCAGATGCAAACCTGTAGGCAGTCACTGCATACCTGGAGTGACTGCTTATATTGCATTGAAATACTAAATGCTGGGGACATTTAAGAACTGTTAACTAGGCTGGAATTAGAGGTAGCCTAGGATAAGATGTTGGCAGTGGCAGAACATTTTATTACTAATGACAGACAAATCAGAAATACTTAGTCTGTAGTTGTGTGCAATTGCAGGTGGTGTCTATGGTAGTGCTGACAGATACATCTCTTACACGGGGAGAATTCAGTTGCTGTAGCTCACTTTTAGAGGCTGTTTGGATAATTGTGGCTACTGCTCTCTGTCTGCCTGAGACTGTGAACAGTTCACTGACTTGGATTTTATCTTCTGATTTAATGTTAAATTAGGACCTAAGTGAGTTCAAGGAAGTAACATCATGTGTCTTTCCCCGGTAAGTTCTTAGTCCAAACTTTCAACCATTTCAGTATAGTTTTAGCAAGCTGATATTGTTTGTCCTAGCCCTGTACCCTGGCTGTTACTGGAAAAGAAATTGGGATCAAGTTAAATAAATACAATTTTTAAAGTATTTTTGAACAGCTTTTTTTCAGAAAAGCAGTGCTGTTGGTTCACTTCTTGGCAAAAGATGCACCCTTGCTACTCTTTTGAATTTGGCATGATGCATGGTGTTTTGAATTTACACTTCATTTAGAACATTGGAGCAACAAAGTTTTTTGTATCTCTTGCTGTTCCTTAGTTGCTATCCTTTTTCATGGTGAACAAAGCCAAGGAATGTTTTGGCTGTTCCAAATCCTACAGTAGTTTTCAGTAGGGTGTATCTGCTGTTTCCCAGCTGATACACTAAAACATTTTTTGAGGATTTGGCAAAATGGGCATTCTTCTGTTTCAACCTATTTAGCTCTTATTTTGTTTTTAGGTTACTGGATACTAAACTGATGGCAAGTACACAACCGTTTAAGGTAAATTAATATTATAGAATGATTTGAAGATAGAAAACTACATTAATACATGTGTATTGAAACAAATTATCCTTCTTTGTAGAGAAAGATGCCTATAATGTTTTCTGTGATGCTCCTTTTATAGTAGGAGAATGATTTTTTCATTACCCTTTATCTAAAGTTACAGAATTTGTAGAATGCAAATTTTTATTTTCCTGCCTGTGACTTTCATGTTTGAAGTTTTAAGGTAACTTGGCAGCTTTGGATTCCAAAATATGTAGAGTTTTTGCTAGGTAAAATGTGATGAGTAGATTATTTGCTTCTTATTAAGTAGCACGTCCCCTCAGGAGATGAACAAATAGAATCTGGAAGCTACTTGTATACTCAAAGCCTTAGAGTACAGTGAATGCTGACTTAGATTTGTCTGGAAAAATGCTTTATCATCATTAGGTTCTCTTGTGGTCTTTGCTCAGTGGGTAGTCAGCAGGAGGAAAAAAAATTACAGTTTTGTCTTAAAATCTCTTAGAGCATGAGTTTTATTCCTCTGAAGAAGTATTGAGATAAGTGTTCATAAGCTCTTATTTTCCTATATGCCTTTGAATTAATTAAAAAACATGCTGAGGAAGCAGCATCTACTTTGTGCGTAGCTCTGTGACTCCAGAGCATTGCATAATGAAGTGCTACTAAAATATACTTGTAGGTATTGTCAGGTTTGTGTTGCGCAGTGCCTTGGTAAGAATAGAGGCTTTGGCGTTCTGAGAAGTAAGAATACGCCACAAGTTTTATGTTTGGTAGAGCTGTGTTGGTATTTTGTGCAATTCTACAGCAGAATTCTTTTGTGTTGATCATCTATGTAATTCTACAGCAGATGCTTGGGTTTTTAGGCTGTTCTTATAAAATGCTGCTTTGGGATGCCAGATTAATGCATCATATGAGCTTGTTCATTGTACTTAGTTCTTGATAACTTTTCAGTCTGCAGGCTTGATGAGGAGTGTAAACAGCTAAGCTTGATTGAGAACCAAAGGAAATCTGGTCCTAATAGGTCTCAGACAACTTTAAGAAGGATTGTGTGAGATGTTTTGCTTTCTCTGGCTGTTGATTCTGCATCTTTCCATTGTACTGATTGACAGCATATATTTGATTAAGAACTTCAGTAAGGAATTAATCTGTAATACATCTTTGTGGCTTTTTATTTTATGCATATAATTCATCAGTAGATTTATTGATGCTACTCAGCTAAGTTGAAGTGTAGGAGCAACTTTCTGATTGTCAGGCTTCTTTCACTGTCTCTGTATTACTTTAAATCAGCAGTATTTACTCTCATAAAACTATTCAAGAATGTCCAGTCAGCAAGCACATTTCAATACTTATCTTGAATGCCTTCAACCATTATGATCAGTATTTAGAATATTTGCCCTGCCGTTTGTGCTGCCTTTTCCCTTGCCACATGTACCCTGCATGAAACCAGATTCAAATAGAAATATTACTTTGGCGTAATAAGCAGCATTATTAAATGCTTATTGCTCATTAGGATGCAGGTGAGGCAAGGTAATTGAAATTTGTCTTGACACACCTTTAGTACATTAGTTTGAAATGGGGCTATGTGTAAATCCTTAGAGAACACAAGGTGGCAGCAGTAAATACTCATTTGATCCTATTTGATTTCAGTTTCCAGGGAAAGTGTGCTTGGCATTGGCAGTTAATGACGGCTTTTCTTGCAGGAAATCATTAGTAATACCTCACTTGCAGAACTGGAAAAGCGTTTAAAAGAGGTTCCATTCAGCCCTCCTAAAGTTGGTAAGGATATATCAAAATGCTCTTATTTCTGAAATGTTTTCCTCTTTCAGAGGCAGCAAAATGTTTTGATTATTTTTGTTTGTGATCTGAAATATAAATTCCCATGCTAATACTTAGTGTTTTGATGAAAGGACTTCACATGAGAGCACTGAACAGACAGTGCAGTTATATTTAGAAGTATACCTGGAACTTAATAGGAATCCAGACAGTAAAAGAATGGATGTGTTCAGTGAACAGCAGTTTCATCATCTTTTAATGATGGAATTTTTTCTTCTAGGTTGATTTTTGGGGATTAATTTGAAATGCGTTTGAAACTTTCATTTGGTGGTTTTCCTTCAGATCAAAGCCAGAGCACTTCAAGAGGCACTTGAACAAAAAAACCAAGAAAACTTACACAGTAGTAACCAGTCGTGTGTGTTCTAGAAATTACTCAAGTACTTTTAGTAGGAAAAATGATTTTTTACTTTGAGGTGAACACAAGGATATTTAATCAAAGGGCAAACTTAGCTCAAAGTTCTGGAATGTTTTTTTAAGCTGCTGATTTAGAAAAGGTAGAGCAGTACTGAAGAATGGAGTATGTTGAAAGGGAAAGTTTCAATGCTTGATCAAAATCAAGTTGAGTAGTACTTTTTTATATTGTTGAATGTGCAGAGGATAAACACCAAGTGCATTTGTCAGTAAAGACATCCTTAAATCACTTAGTTTAGTCTTCATTTAAATACCTTGAAAAATCTGACCATAGGGCAGTCAGATGATTGGCAAACAGGTTAATAGTGAAGCTTTCAATTAGACTGTCTGTTCTCTTAAAGGCAAGTCAGAAAAAAGGAAACTTCTTTGTGGGGAATTCTGCTGTCATTGTCTTAGAATTAATACTCCATTTTGGCTAAGTAGGTCTGGGGGTTAAGAGCTTTTTGATAGGAAGGACTTTCCATCTTATGAACCTATTCTTATTTAAAAATGCCAAACAAAACTGCTTTTTTAAGAACTCAAGAAATTTCAAAGATTCTGAAAATTGTATAAACTTCCCCAAATAATGTTATGCTCTAACAAAATAAGCCTGTGGGTAAGCATACATAACTATCTTTATCTTCTCTGATAATGTATTTATAAATGTCTTTTTTCCCTCAGAAAGTGCAGAAGGATTTCCAAGTTATGATACAGCATCTGAACAACTCCATGAAGCAGGATATGATGCTTACATCACTGGACTGTGCTTCATTTCCATGGCTAATTTCCTAGGTACCCGTGAAGTCTTTTCCAAATCTTTTCTGTGGTGCTGTCTGCAGCTGCTTATTAGATACTGAATGTATTCTTCTTTCATCAGGTTCATTCCTCAGTCCTCCGAAAAACCATGTATCTGCTAGATCAAAACTCATTGAACCTTTTTTTAACAAGTAAGTAGTTGTTGTATTAAAAAGCCTGCTAAAATACGGAAGTACAACACCAGCTTGAGCAGATCTACCTCTAGCCTTGGAGTCAACAGCTAATTGCATTACTGTTTAATCTGAAGTTTTATTGACTTTCTTGTTCATGCTGGTAATGCTGGAGATGTTATGAAGTAAATACCTTTTCTTTTGAGGAGGATGGTTTACTTTCTGCTGACCTGTGAAAGGACACTCAGAAGAGTACCTGGACTGCTTTAGTGGCCTTGCCCATGCCACTGTTGAGGAAATATTTACAATTTAGAAAATTATTTCTGGCATAAGCTTTGGGAATAGTGGAACTAAAGAAAAACTGATCAAGTGTAGTAGGACCCCCAGAAAATGGTGATAGTGAAAACTGAGTGTGCTCAGCAATGTGTAAAAACTAAAATATCCCTATGGTAATGTCTGTCCAGATAACACAAAGCACTGGTATTAACATTGCTGGGTAACCCATTTTTAAGATGGCATAAGAAGTATACATGTATGACTTAAGGGATGATGCTAGGAGCGGTATTTTGCTTTTGAATTGGATCTTCACGCAAACTTCTTGAACAAATTGAAGTAAGACTTGAGGAATCTAGAAGCCTTTATCCACAGAGTCACTCCTTTACATAATTAATCTGTAGATTTTACCTTAGGAAACTTCTAAAAATGCTGAAATCTGTCACATAAAGAAAAAGGAGTTAAGAAGGTCCTAGTGCTTACTCTGTCTATTTAAATTCAGGAGATATTCCATCCTTTCAAACCCTGTAATACAAGAGTTATACACTTAATTGTTTTAGCTTCAGATGGCCCACATAAATGAGGAAATCATTGTGATCGGTGGCTTTCACATTTCATTGTTCTGAAAATTGTATCATTATAGTGACAGTAGTTATGTGTTGCTCTTGACATTGAGACATGTGAGGCAGTAACTCCATATATTTTAGCAGATGTTACAGCTATTCCCTAGATTAAACACAGTGACTGCTTGATTTGAATGCAAAGGTGAAGATAGAATTGATCAGCACAATTTCATTTTAAGATGGGATTTGTCACTAGGTTGTTTTCAGGAACACCAACACACACACATGCCAACTAGTAGGTGCCAATTGAGCAGGTTAATTTTTCAGTCATCAACCCAAATTCTTTCTGTAAATGCATATTTGTAACAAGTCCAAACAGCAACTTCAAGAACTGTCACAATAATACATTAAATTTAAGCTTTTCAAATTAATTGTGTACTTGAAATGTGACATTCCTCTCGGGGTGACATTTCAAAGTTGTGAGAGTGAGTGAGAAGAAGCCTGCTGTGTGTTCTGGCTTCAGAGTTAACACTGCCTGACTGTAATGGAAGGAAGAGTTAACAAAAAAACTAGGGAGAACAGCTGCCTTTTTTTTTTTTTCTTTTTTAAGCAAGAACTGTAAATTACTGTTTGCAAGAAAAGAATGTTTATCCATTCTGTCATTATTCAGAACTTGTAGCTTCTTGTTTCATAAAAGCTATATATTATTTTTAGATCATGGAAACTTGGAAGACTTGCCATTTCTTACTTTCAAATGATTTTAGAAGCTTTGCCATATTCTAACTAGTATCTGCCATGTTACCTAAGTCAGAGCCTGTAGATGAGACTATCTCATCTTTTCCTTACCGATAGCAGGCCAAGGCTTGTATTTTTCAAGCTAGTTTTCTCTCTCCTGCAATGCAGACTAACAAACTAGAATAAGACAATTCTTACTTATTTTTTTTTTAAATAAAGAAGATTTAACTACATGTCAGAAATCAGAGCTGTGAGGTGTTTAAACGAACAAATCTTTGGGTCCATTCATTCAGCCTTTGCAGAGCAGGTCTCTGTCTGCAGCACGTGGTGTTTTTAGCATCTGTAGTAGCATCCAGGGCTCTGCAGAGTTCCCTAAAGATCCCTTAGTGAGTGTGTTACTTCTGAGGCTTTTTGGCAGGGGTGCTCTGGGCTGTCAGCCAGCTTCCTGCTACACCTACTTGTCTCTAGTTTGTGGTCTAGAATCTTCCCTAGCTGAGCGTCCTCTCTTCCTGCTGGAGAGAAAAAAAAAAACTATCTTCCTCCTTCCTCCAGAAGTTCTACCTGATCCTGTGGGCAGCAGTCAGAACAAGGAAACCTTTTCCTTTGTGCTGTAGTCATGTTCTTCAAGCAAAACAAACTACAACATGCAAACAGTAAGCTAAACAAATGAAAGTTATACCTTGTGTCACAAGTTTTTCCTGAAAGAAGCTGAGCAGAGGAGTTTAGTGTAAGGCAGCCATTTAGAAGCAATATTCTCAGTTTGAACTACTATCCAGATAGTCTTGAAAATTTTCTTTAAAGCAGACCGTGATTCTTTGGGTTGCTCATAAAGTCTTAATTTCAAGATCTCTGAATATTATATGTTAATACTTAAATACAGTTCAGTGATTAAACTTTCCCATCATTGCTAGGATTTTTAAATGTTTCCTATTTGAATGGGCTTGTCACTAATGTGATTAGTGGGAGTAGATTTAAAATTAAAAACTCAAGCTTTCGTTTTTATAAACTTAGCTTTCACAAGAAGGTAATACTTTTTTCAAGAGTAATCTTGATGCTTTTCATTATTTTAGAAAAATTACGGAACTTCCTGGTTGGCTGTTCAAGAGTGATGGCCAGGATATAGGTTAATGTTTATATAGGTTAATGATGAACATAGGTAAAGTCTCTAGTTTTAGGGCTTTTGTGAGAGTGGAACTGATTAAAAACAGACTTTCCATTAGGGTTGTTCGGGTCTTTTAGGCATAGTGCAGTAAGTTACATGATAAACAACTCTATAAGCCAGGAATTCCAGAGATGCATTTCTGTAATCTTTATGCTTTATTGTATATACAACATCTTTGAAAAATCCTGTTTGTCTGCTGTGAGTAATCCCCAATGAACATTTATGAGTTGAGAGGATGGGACTCTTTATTGCAGTATCTAAACTCTTATGTGTACAATTTGGATACTGTTATTGTCTCGTATACTTTTGATTTGAAATTTTCTGACTGGTTTAGGGCAACAGATCTTTTCTTCCATATCTTCCTGCCCCCACCCACAAGCCCCTCACAAACCTTTAATGGCTGTGCTCTTTTGTATCTCTTTGGGTTGTTTGAATGCTGTTTATTCTTTTGATGTACCTGGAGGCAGGGGGTGGAAGAGGTGCGGAGAAATGAGAACACCATGTTTTACTGAGCTGAATATCATGGTAGAAATAGAAATTAGCTTAGAAATGTTTTTTTATACAGTGGGTATCAGAAACCAAAATCCATGCAAATCACTTGGGTTTGTGCTGTATTTGTAGAAAATTTCTCATAGTTCTCTGGCTTCTTTTGGAAATCCCTCAGCTTTTCTGTATTAATTTAATTTTCTTTGTAAAATTACTGCAAAAGGAGATTGGTGTGCTTTTGTGCAGTTTGACTAATAACTTTCCACTCAGTGTAGGAGTAAATAGTTGCTGTTCTTGTGCTTGCAGCCACCTGTGGCTGAAGTAGTCACTGACCTGGACTAGTAAACTGAGCTGGGTTTGAAAAAATGCCTTTTCTTTTTTCAGCTGGATCAGTTTCTCTACGCATTTCACCATACAGCTGTGAAAACTTTCATCCTAGCTCAGTGCAGAGGAGCAGTGTTGACTCCTTGAGACTATTCATGCAGTGCTGTGACTGGCACAATGATAGCCTTGCTCTCCTCATTTGATTTGACTTGCCACAGAAATAATTGTCTTCCAAGTAGCTTCCTCAAAATACCTCATAGTTCTTATTGAGAAATGGATCTTCATCCTCTGACTGTGTGATCTGGCTATAGGCCCTAAACAGTGTAGGAAATAACATTTTTTTTTTTAGCTTGTTCCACTTAGCTTTTAAAGAAACGTGGCTATAACATTGATTTTCACAACATTAACTCACAACTTCAGGAATCTAGCTAATTTAATATAGAGTTCATGCTGTCGTATAGAAAAGTCCTATTAATTTAAATGTTCTGCTGATAGATGAGGAATCTTAGAATCATAGTTATGGTTACTTAATTATGGATTATGTTGGAGCTCAGTGTTCATGTAGTATAAGTTAGTGCTACAAGATGCAGTTACTTCTCTAACATACCTGAAGTGCACTTAACACTAAAATCAGTATTTAGACTACAGGGAGTATGTGTGTTTGTGTGTATATGTGCTGTTTAGTGACATAATTGTTTGGCCAAACAAATAAATGTAGGATTTGTCTCAGGGATTAAAAAACTGATCTTAATTTATTTCAGGTATATGTATTTTCTTGGCATAAGTTTGTTCTTGCGGTTGGCCACTGTATTGCTTTCCTCAATATGATAAAACCTAGGGGAGGGAAGATTGACTAGTGTTCTCCCGAGAAGTTTTTGTTGTGTTTTCAGTAGACTTCATCTTTATTTTTATGAAAACCTACAAAACTTATTATTTGAGTGCTTTAAAAAGTAGTAGGTTCTAAGAACTTGGCAGAAGTCTGGTCAGATAGCTCAGCTTAAAACAAACCTGTGTGGGGTTTTTGTTTGTTTGTTTTAATAAAACTTCCCACTTTTGCTGTCCTGCATGGATGATGGACATCCTCTATCCAGCAAAGACTAAACTGCTTTTAGTGACCAGTAGAAAAACTATATTTAGCCTATTTAGGCTGTGCTTATCCCCTGCACTGGGATCTGGAGAAAGCTATGTCTCTTACTAACAGTGACACTGACATTTCAGGTGAAGATGTGAGCACAAATCATGGGTAATAAATCAAATTGAGCATCTTTGGTAGTCTGCAGTCCAGCATACTGGCAGAGCACAGATCCCAGTTCTTTTCTGCCAGGCTGGGCACCTTACTATGGTGCTATGATCCTGCCTGATGTCTTCCACCAGAGGTGGAATGTAGTCACATCCCTTCTATTGCTCCTTGGAGGATGTGTCCCATGCTCTCTTTGTTTTCCCCTTCCTTTAATTCCATAAAAGTTACCCTTGTGGTGAGATCCCTGTGCCTCCTTGTTTTCTGGATGGACCCACTCCTGTCCAGTGTAGACGGACAGCTGTGATGAAGCCAAGTCTACAGGAGTGTGACACCTAAGGCTAAACATAGAAAGAAACTCTGGCTTCTTTCTAGAATGTCTTCATTACTCAGTGCTGTGCTGGAATGGATGAAGTTTCTGAAGTTAATTGATGTTTGTAATTTTTATTGATAAAGTACCTTTTAGGTACTGCAGTGCTCAGGGGGATGCAGTGCATGTTGTACTGTATCTTTCCTGAGACTCAGAAGATAAATTAGGTGGGACAGTGTATGGCACAACTGGTGCCAGTTCTCACACTCTGTGGCTCACATGTGAACCTGCCATACAGTACATTTTACCCCAGTGTTGGGGTTTTTTCTTCATCCTATTTATAGCAAAACCAAGTTAACAATTGCATTCCAGTAGACTTTTCAGTGGAACAGGGGAATCATAAGGGCATGATATTCAGACTATTAGAAACCACTAGTGTGTGGTGTGATACAGATAATCTCTAGGGAATTACAGATCAGTCTGTACAATTAAAATGTTTTTATCAACTGTGTACATCAGTTGTACTTAGTTGAATGCTGCAACTTCAATCTGATAAGCATTTTAGAAACTTTTTAAAGTTATGATGGAAAAGTTATTTATTTTAGCCTTCCAGTGAACACTATATACAGCAAACGTTTTGTAACATCAATGTGGCATCTGTACTTATGACAGGATTTTAAGTTGTTCATCTTATTTTGGAAGGAAATAGTTTTCAGAGTTGAGTAAGAGCTTTTATTGAAAGAATTTCTTGAGTGTTTTGAGAAACTCTTTAGTTACATGTTAAAGACTAAAAGAGTTATTCCAGTTATCTCCAAAGAAGTCATGATGGCTTTTGCAGTTTTTGGGTTTTAATTCTGTCTAAAGCATAGTGAAGTGCTCAGAATGTTTACGTGTATTTAGAATTATGGCAGTGTTTGCACTATTCACTGTGCGAGGAGCTCTTACTGCGTATATCTGCCGCTTGTTAAATGTTCCTTCCCCACTTGTCTTTATTGTTCTCAGCAGTAACAATTTGAGCCTTTTTGTCCTTGTTTTCTTGAATAAGTAAAATTCCTGGCATGATGCCTAGTAACTTTTGAATCTGCTTGTTAGATAAGAGATTTGGCTTAGAGGATCTGTTGATTTTAACATACCTTAAGATAAGTTTGGGATGGTTAATTCTGCTTCTTTAGAATAAACGTGTAAAAAAACTGTAAAAAGGAAAAAGTCTTCAGGCAGAAATTTGCTAATGGTTCATTTTCATTTTGCTTCTAGGCTATTTCTTATGAGAGTAATGGACATACCATATCTCAATTTGGAAGGACCAGACTGTAAGTAGCTTCTTTCATTGTAAACTTAGAACCATTCTGACAAACTTCCTGGAGGAGGAAGTGTAAAGATTAATTATGTATACCTAAAGCAAGGAGATCAGCATATATATCAGCTGTGTTTAGGTTGTTAGCTACTTATGAAATGATTTAAATGTGTCTGCTCCCTTTTTTTCCTCTAACAAAATAGTAAACCCAGAAATTCTTCAACTTTGACCAGAGAATCTGCATTATAAAAGGGGCTGACGAGAACAAGTGAAGTTAATGTTACTAAATGACAGCATCTGAAATTAACAGTTTTATTGTTATTTTGTGTGCCATATGATATGTACCATATCACATAAAAAGTGGCATCTTAACACTGTCCACTCACTCCAGCAGTAAATACAGGATGCAAACTAGTGAATAGCAAATGATTCTGAAAATCTTATGGCCACTTTGTTTCTCAATAGATGTGCCTCTCCTTCACGTCAGCCTAAACATCAGAATTCTTTTGCCACATGGGATTATGATAATGGAAAAATACTACTTAAAACATTTTTACCTTTCTGGTTATTTCAGTTTACAGACCTGGAGCTGTAATTAGTTGATAATATATTTAAATGAAAATAGATTCTACAAATGTGAGTGTCCTTATTGTTATGGGATGTTTAATTATGAGGGGGAAAACTTTGGATGAGGGTTCCCACTGATGCCTTAACTTAGGAAAATGTGAAATCCTGGAGGTCAGTCTGGTCCTTGATTAGATAAAAACTTAATTTTATATTGAAGAGTCAGATACACAATGTCTTGAAAACTATACTCATTTGGGAGCAATACTGATGTGGACACATTTTCCACTCCTTGCATCGGAGTCACTCTCAGGCTGGAGTGTGACTCTATTAGACACCAGTGTAATAGTACCAGAATGCAGTTCTAGAGAGATGGAATTTATGGTTCAAGAGGAAAATACATGCTGTAAGGGCATATATTTAATTTTAAATTCAGTTAGGTGGTCAGATCATTGAGCTCTGGCTCTGTTGGAATGGTAATCTAATTATGTTGCAGCTTCCTTCCCCAACTGTTTGATACTGAGTGGAAGAATGGGTAAATACTTCGGGTCATTGAGAGAGTGCCAAAGCTACTAATTTGTAAAGATGCTACTTCCACTTGCTGGCCAACTTACAGGATTGTTTTGGCACTTTGCCAAGAAGGGTTGCCAAAAGAGTGTGCCTCTGAAAATCTGTCTCTTTTATCTGAAAGCCACTTCTGTAGAGCAGACTGATGCAGATGTTCCAGGAGAACCTGAGCCAGGGAGGCTTTCTAAGCTTCAAAACAGAAAGCATTGCAGGAGTGGCATGTTTGGCTGGCTATTTTAGCCACTTTTGTTGCTGTTCTAAGATGTAAACACTGCTGTAGGTTGAGGAAGCTGTCCAGTGGTTGTCTGTGCGGGACCGTCTTGCAGAGAAGCAAAGCCATTAAAGAGTACAGCCGGGTTTCTGTGGGAGGTGCACTTGGAGTCTGTATTTTTAAAAAAGAGATGAGGCACAGCTGGCTGGGTGACTGTCATAAGTTGTATGTTTCTGTTTGTCATGTAGTGAAATAGCAAATTTGTGCAATTTTTCCTGAAATAATGGATTTCAGTAACATATGCTAAGTTAAATAGTATTGAATATGTGGATGTGACTTTCATCATCTTTTGTTACTGTGTGTTAGACCTGTTCTCTTGTTTAGAAAGGGAAGGGGAAAAAAAAGCTGCGTGACCCCATTAGATGACTGTTTTAGGATATTCTAAAGATACTAGTTGTGACTCTTATTTTAGCAAAAGCATTTTTGTTTTGTAGTGCAGCCAAAACGAGATCATGTTCTTCATGTTACATTTCCCAAAGAGTGGAAGACTAGTGACCTATACCAGCTTTTCAGTGCCTTTGGTGAGTGATACAGTCTGTCTTTCCTTTTTTTTTCGTTATTAGCAAGTACTTCTGGTTTGTTTTGTTCTTTTTAGTCTGTGAGTGCAGACTTATTCCTCGTGTAGGTAATGATGAATCTCTTTTTGCAATTTTTGAATAGTGTCCTGTGGACTTCGTAATGATGTGTTGAAAATTACTGTTCTTATTAACTACTCTTTAGAAGTCTTTGTGTGGTTGAATATCAAGGATCTTTTGTCCCTTTATTTACTGCCCCTCCTAAAACGAGGTAAGAATTTATATATGTGGATAAAGGGAATGGGGATTGGTGTGAGGCAGATCAAGACTTTAGGAGCAAGGTTCATCCTGCAGTCACCGTAAAGCCAAACTCCAGCATACAGGAGTCCAGGCAAGCAAGCAAGCTTGAAGATAACCAATTTGATTTCAAGATTGTAAATACCATGCAAATGAGAAACAGCAAAAAGGGTATTTAATAACTGAGGACCAGTGGTCCTGTTGTTGCTCTACTAAGTAGAAGTATAAAATGTAGGGACTTGGAGAGCTGAACTAATTGATGGTCTCCTGCTCCTTATCTCTTGTGGCTTGGTACTCTGTGCAGGGTCTCTGGCACTGTGTAAAACTCCCTCAGTTCCTTCTGAACATTCCATCTTCACTGCAGCAGGGGCCAGTCTATTGGATAGGATTTAACAGTCCCAACTGAGAAATGTAGAAGGCGAGAATGTAGAAATGACAGGGGTTCTCCCGGAGCTGCTGTTGCGGGCTGAGGAGCATCGCTTGGACTCCGTTTGCAGAGGTTTTAAAGGCTCAGCTCCGCCGCGTTCCGTCTGGCGGGGACACGCACCGCCGCCAGGGGGCGCGCTCGCTCACTGCTAAACGCTCGCTTACCGCTAAACGCTCGCTTTGAGAATTGCCAATTCCCGCACTTTCCCAGATTTTGAAGCTGGACGTTTTCAGATTTAGATTTACAAACTCCAGTTCGAGAATTAATCCATATTTTTGTTTAGGTCTTATTGCCATGGTATCTCAAAACAAACTGCAGATTATTCCTTCCAAAATTCTGGAATACAGAAGTACTCGTGCTTTTCCAGTTGTAGGTGGACAGGGGCAGAGTGGTGCAGTGTGAGGTTGAATGATTTGCTGTAAACAAAAAAAAAAGAGGAGGGGAGGGCAGAAACAGACAGGAGGTATCTGAATTTATTACATCAGTTAAAAGTGTTTTGAAATCAAGCAGTATTAGTCGAATTTTACAGAAAAAATTATTTTAATATTAATTGAAGCAGAGTTGTAATCTTCCATGAAGCTTCTACTGAAAGCAGTGAAACAGCTGAAAGGGCTGCAGTACTTGGAACTGGTTTACGTTTGCTACTCTACAAGGGGTGTTCAGGATTCTGAAATCCTTCAGGTCTGCCTGCATAGCAGGTGGACTCCTGTTCATACAAGATGTTTTTATAGTCTCGGGGTGAATGTAGTTTCACTGTACAAGTACTTGTAGCACTATGCAGTCTCTTAGAACACTTTAGATTCTTAAATTTGTGTTGTTTATTTGGTCATGCTGATGTGAAATAGGAAGTAATTAAAATAGGATTTGCTGGAATACAGCTTTAGCTTATAGCCTTAAGTACTACTTAAATGAATGTCTTTCGGCTTTTAATTGAAACTCATACTATCAAACTATTATAAAAACTTTCTGGTTTAATAACCAGTAAAAGTCATATAGGGAATGTATAAGAACAGAGTATAAAAAGGAAAATGTTTCAGTGATGTAATACATCAGTATAATTTTATTCTGTGGATTTAATCTTGTTTGCATGTTTGAGTTGATATATAGAGAATTTTCAAATTTGTTTATAGAAGGAACACATTTCACTTGCACCTTCATGTCATAGTCCACCAGTGGCATTCTTCACAGTATTGAAGACTCAATGTATTCTAGAAGTGCAGAGAGAGAAATTTCCTAGTTTGTCTCTCTAGAGTTGGTATTCCATTACATTGCTGTCCAAGGCTTATCTGCACTGGCCTTGCAGTGAGCTGGCACAGGGCTCTGGTGATTGCTAAATATTGTACTGCAGATGCATTTGCTTTCCAGATCTTTATTTGCATTTCACCATACTTCTGAAATGCACAATATTTACTGAGTGCTTAGCAGTATTGCTGAATGATTTAATTTATTGATCTTATCTCTCCTAAATTCTTAGTTTTAATAATGACGAAATGTGGCATAGTCTTTAGAGAGTATCTCTTAAGCATGGAGAGTCGCATAAAAGCATTTGTTGTGGTTTGCTTCAGATTGTAACTTAGTGTCTGCTATTTAATGTTTGATTTCTTTAAATTCTATATTTAAAATGTATAAATCTGAGTATAAAGGCAGCATATGTTGGTAGGCATTGAAACCCCTTATTAGCTAAAAATCCAAAGTTAGAAATCTTAGAGTGCAGCAGTCTTTCTGCAAGAATGAATAGGGATCTGATACTGAAATGATGTGCCACCAATATGTTGGCTCTTTATTAGTTTATTTTTATTTGGCACTTAGTGAAAATATGGACACTGAAATCCATTTGAATAGTAGTTGAGTTCCTTCATGAGATTTTTTTTTTGTCTATCACTGATTCTCTTTCTTATTTTACACTGGGGGCACAATTGCAAGATACTCAGGAGAATTTTTCTTTCTGATCTATCTTTCAGACTTCTCAGGTAGACTGAAATTAATTAACTGCATGTATAGGAAAAGGACACAATCTAGACAGCATTTCTGTGTTCCAGAGTTACAACAGAATATGGTCTCAGATGTCTGAAATTATTGTTTAGAAACATTAGTAACTAGTAATACAAAAATGGAGAGCTTGATACACAAATAAATTTAGAGCAAAGACTTGTCAATGCATGTGGAGCAATATGAATTTGTGCAGTAATTTCTGTCCTTTAAAGGAATCTCAGTGTCAGGGTCCTAGCAAATGCACTAAAGTTTTGAGCTGCAATCATAAGTCAGCTCGGGCTTTTTCGGTGTTGTGAAATGTTAGTGTTCTGCCAAAAGGATGTTCTCCCTACCCCAAAAAGCCTTACCCATAGGCAGCAAAATTCTATATTCTTCAAAGACAGAATTATTAGAAACTGAAGTTACGAGCCCTAAAAAATGTTCAAAGAAATTCTAACTTTGTGGTGTAGGCTCATCTTAATAGGAGGCTTAGCCCTTCAGTACAGAGAGATGTCAGAAACCATACTGAATTAATTACGGTTTTGGCAGTGATCAAAATGATTATAACTTAAACTCCTAAATAGCTGGCTGCTCAAATGTATAGCATGTGAATGAAATCTATCTAGGCTTTTATTTTTTTTATAATTAGAAAATCTGTTTATAATCTGGCTGAATTTCACAAGAGACTTCTATAACCTTGTAACCTGTAGACTAAATTAGATTTCAATAGATTAAACAACTGAGAATAAATGTATTTTAAGCCCTTTTGCATAATTATTTTTAACCTTGTAATGTCTGAAGGTTAAATGGTGGTGTAACATTATATATAACTTGATTTTTCTAGTCTATGTGAAAAAAATTGCACCAGTTTTCAATATCTGAATTGTACTAACAGTAAAACACTTAGATAAGGATAGGAGATGTAAATGGATTTCAGACTATA
This sequence comes from Picathartes gymnocephalus, assembly GCA_013390045.1. Lineage (NCBI taxonomy): Eukaryota > Metazoa > Chordata > Aves > Passeriformes > Picathartidae > Picathartes > Picathartes gymnocephalus. Next base: position 36,734 of record WEKY01029374.1, on the reverse strand, counting down.
TTAAGACCTTGTGTCTGGAATGGGAATCCTTTCCTCTGCTTTTGCTTGATTATGAGCTCTTTTAGTGCTAATGTGACATTTTAAGCCATTCACATAGAAAATGCACTAACTACTTTATGAATAGAGGGACTTATTTCTAGTCACTGTTCCATTGTAACAGCTTCCAAATGAGGTCCATGATTTTGTGCATTTGTCCTCATATTGACTCAAATTAAGTTTTTATTTCACATCCAGGAAATGATGTATAGTGGGATTCAAACAAACCAAAGTTTGATGGTTTAGTGTCCCAATAGCGGAGTTTGCCATTGATGTGGTCTATCTTCTACCTACCTCTCTCGACTGGAATTTATTGTCACTCAAGGAGCTGTTATTTATTTGAGTAAAGGGCTGAAATTCCCAGAAAATCGCTTCCATTTATTTAGTAGACTCATATAGAAGCCGTGAAGGGAGGCTGTGAGGGTCTGAGGGTGTACAGGATGCATGTGCAGCCCTGACTTTCTGAACAGTTCCAGGCCTCTGTGCAGCTGGATGTGAACTACACACCTTTACAGTGGACAAAAGCCTTCTCAGGTGCAGTTACTCTTAGTTGGCTTTTTTATGTCATGGCATATAAAAATCTGTGACTGAGTCTAAAATAAAAATAGTCATAATAATTTCTTTTGTTTTTTCTAGGTAACATTCAGGTTTCATGGATTGATGATACATCAGCATTTGTATCATTGAGCCAGCCAGAGCAAGTACAAATAGGTAGGTGTTGCTGGATTTACTTCAGCATTAAGACTAACTGGCTCCTGCAAAATGCTCTGAGCCAGCAGAGTATGTGATACTAATGGAAAAACTACTGACTTGCTTGGAGGAACTGTAATTCTATAGCAGCAGCCTATGTGTGGCAGCAAAGACAAGCCCAAACTGAACTTAGTTGAGAGTTTTGTGTTTCATTCCATGATCCTCCAAGTACCTAAACCTGTAGGTAGAGCAGTGCTGGTTTCTTCACTTGGTGCAGTATTTATTGAGGCTATTTACTGTTACTTTGCACAGAGTAAAACTATCAAAGACACTTGTGGTCTTTGCCTCCAAATACCCTTTGGACTGAAACCTGTTTAGTGTGGAAGGAACAAATGCAGTGAGAAGCCTTTTGGTGCATTGTAGGACACATGCAAAATAAGAGTGTCCGAAGAGCCTGCTCTGCTAATGTGCCTACAGTCTGTGTATGAACAATGTGCAATCTCTCCAGACCTAAGTTTTTTACATTTTTATGTGAACATTTGAAAAAATTGCTGTCAGTTATGTGGAAGAACAGTCTTTTTGGTGTGTGTGGGTTTTGGGTTGGGTTTGTTTATGGTTTGGGGATTTTATTTGTGTTTTAGGGTGGGGTTTTTTTAAAGATTTTTGATTGACTGTAGTTGAATCCACAAGTTCTTAGTGGTTTCTGTAGTTCTTTTGGACATATATTTGAGTACTGAACCATAACCTTACTTCAGGGAACAATGACTGGAAGTAGGCCATGATAGATGATCATTTGGGATGTGTTCTGGTAGTGTCATCCCCATTTACTGAAACACTTGCATCAAATGCTGTGGAGCCAATGAGAGCAGCAGTATATGCAGCACTTCTGATTGACTGGCTGAAATCTTGTTGCACTTAAGTGCTATTCAGGGAGAATTCCCACAATTAAGTTCCAAAAAGAAATAAAACAGATTAGAAAACCCCACTGAGTTCACCAACATCTATCCTTACTAAGCTGAAAGAAATAAGCTTTCAGGGTCTGGATGTACAATCAATGCATGTCTTTAATTCCTTATTAACATCCTGGGAATGTTTATCATACTTCCTCATACATTCATAGCTCTGCAGAGGATTTTGAGGGCTCACCAGCAGCCTCCTTACAGCAATTGCTCCTTTGCAGCAAGAGCCATTGTTTCTTCATATATATATTGATATAAGAATGATCTAACTTCTAATGAGATGTTTCAGATAAAGAATTATGTCAAATAAAGCCTTCCTAGATGCCAGTACAGTAAATTCTCCACTACTGTCACCTCAGTTACTTATCCATTGTCTTAAATGCTTGGCATATACATTATCACCACTACTTTTTTTGTTGTTTTGTTTGGTTTTGGTTTTTTTGTTCTGTTTTTTGTTATAGCAACTACATATTTGGGAAAGAACTGAATGTCTGCAGAATATTAAAACCAAATCTTTCTGGCACTGCTCTGTGTCTTTTTTTGTGCTTTGACAAACAGGGAGACTTGTTCTGTGGCCTACGTGCTGGGAAACATGTTATTTGTTTGAAAGCTCAGATGATTATAGTCTTTCATAGATTTTTATGGAATCAGGTTAGTAGAAACTCATATACTGAAAGCAGTGAGCCAACCAAGCTGATAAGCTATAGCAACCTGAATTACCAAAAATCGTGTGATTTTACTGTAAAATTGCTTAAAATTCTTGATATTTCATTGTTTGTGGGTTTTTTTTGGGGGTTTTTTTCAGGTTTTTTTTTCTGTAATAAATGCATCTTAAAATAATTTCTGTTATTCTTTTTCCTGATCTTAAATTCTTTAATGAACTGCGTTGGTAGTAAAAGTCACTGTTTATACTTGTGATTTAGTGAGATGTGCTTAAGTGAAGAACCTAGGAAAAGCTAATAATGTAGCCTGTTTTTTAACCTGTTTATATAAATGTCTGCATCTTCTGGACTTAAAAAGCCTTGGAGGACAGTGAAACAATATGAATATGAGGCAAGATATTGCAATGGGCATACTTCTATGCTTACCTCTTAGAGAGGTTTCTGACTTTGAGTTGGTATTAATATGTATAGTTAAGAAAACACAAATGCAACAAGAATATCTGTGGGACATAAATGGATCGAGGACATGAAGAGTGTATGGAAACTTCTCCTAAAATGTTCAGATTTCCGTTATAGATGAATCTAAGCACTGTAAAAACATCTAGATTTACTTTGCATCTTTTTAATAAGGAAATTGTGTGTGAAAAAGCAATGAAAATAGGACTGGTTTTGTAATTATCTGCATGGAGTGTTAACTGATTCTGGGTCTGTTAGGTTTTTAAACCCTGTTCATGCCTCGGAGATGTCTTTATTTTTCTGTTGCAGCAGTGATTGAAATACTGAGTATTTGACTGAACTAACATAAAGACTTGAACAGCAGATCATTTAAAGACTGATCTGCCATCCTCCCTTGTTGGACATGCTCAAGATAACCAGTTAATGAGTCTGCCTGGTTTCTTAACAATTTATCTCTAATGCCTTTTAAGTTTTTTCAGCTTCATAGGTGTTACAAGACAACTTGAAATATGATTTGTCTATATAACTAGTTTTGTGTAACTGTATCTAAGGGTAGTATTGAAATTGTGACAGTTGTCTTTCATATTTCAATTAATTATCATGCTTAACCTTTACAAACGACAGACCTCTCAAAATGTAACACTTTGCATAAGCTGTTTCTGCTATGTTGTGCTGTTTTTGTTGTCTCTAACTCTCCTGGCATCAGTATCTTAAATGGGCTAAAAACTTCTTCATCAGTACTCTGGGAATATGTTGGATTTCTCATGGATTCAAAAATCCATTTTGAATATGTAGGGAATAAAATGTCTTCATCCTCCAGTGCTCTTTAAAACAATGTTCCTGATTTAGGTAGTATCATGGATGGTAACCATTAAAACCTAGTCCAAAACTGGTTGATAAAACACTGGTACATAAGATTATCTGTTTATAAAGTATACATGTGATTAGCTCAGTTTGGCTAATAAGCAGCTCTTCAGATTTCACGTGGTAATCAGTAATGTTTATGTTGCCAGGGAGAATGTGCATTCCAGTGTTTTAATTGTTAAAGTGTTACCCTGAAGGACCTATGAATCTTTGCATAATATAAAAAGACTTGTTTCCTCTTCCACTTATTTTCCTCTGAAAAACTAAGTAGGGAAAAGGGCAGTATTTTTGTTGGCAATTTTGGAGCTGCTCCTAACTTTCCAACTGAATATGGCATGCTTAAAACACACAAACTAGAAACCTTGGGAAACAAGAGTCAAATTCCTTAAACTTCTCCTTTTGCTGTTTAGAATAATGTCCAAGAATCTTCACTTTATTTGGTTATTCATGCGACTCACATGTTGGCAGTCTCTCTGATTTATTATGAGTAGAAAAGGCTTTTTCTTCTATAAAATCATATTGTTCTCTATAGCTTGAAGTGGAAGCTGCAGCAGGAGAGGTGCTAGTGAACAGTTGCACAGCCACCCCGCCGTGCCTGTCTGTGTGAGCTGGACCTGACCCTTGCCAGGGGAAGTTTCTTGGCTTCCAGTGGGCTCTGTGTCACTCTTACTGTTGTTCGGCTGCCAAAATGTCATCTTAAAGCCAGTAACAAGTGTATGAAAGTGGTGATTTAAATGGCTCTAATTTGTCTAACCTTTTGCAATATGCTATGCTGTAAACTGATTTCCAGACTATAAGCACCTGAAAACTATAATGACAGTAAACACAGTCTATGTTCTATTGGTATTTGCTGTTCAAAGTAGGTAATTAATAAGGATTTGTTAAATGGTTGATACTCCTTTAGTTGGACATCTGGGAGACAAAACTTTCTGTTGCCAAGTTGCACTGCAAGTGGTCTCAACGTTTCTGTCAAACATGAACCACGTACGTGTTAAGTGTGTGGCAAAAGATAAGCACTGTGCACTGTTAGAGCTGATGAACACAAGAAACTTCAGAACTAACTTTTGGCATGCAACTTCTGGCTCTTAAGACTTTTGTCTTGCTAGATAAATTTGCCTTTGGATGCTGTTCAGCTTTGTGTATTTATAAAGCTGGCTTTTCATTTGGAGAGGTTCAATGATCCTATGACTTACAAGGGTCTAGACTTCATTCAGATAGTCTGGCAACGGTGGGGAAAATGAGAGAGACTTCAGCTTGTCCTGTCAGGTAAACCCAGTATTTTATTTTAATGAATAAATTGGTTTAACCTGAAGTATTTGTGTTTCAAACACTTCAGCCCTCAACTGTTCTGTGCAGTTAACTTTGAGTCCTCAGTTAATGCTTTGTATCGGTGTTAAGTTCTTGTTTTTCACGGTTTGCTTGTTTTGTTGTTATCCAACATTGGCTGTTCAGTTTGCTGGTTTAAAAACAACTTTGATACTTAGGGATGTTCCTGTAGGTGTCTTTGCACTTGTGGTGTCTCTGTAGACCATCTAAAACGTACTCTTAAAAACCAGTGGTACTTGGAACGGGTTAATTTTTAAAACATGGGAAAGTCTTATAAATATGTTTAAAGTTTTAAAGTGCTTGAAAATAAAATTTGGCTTCTGAGACATTTTACATGATTATATGTTAATGAAAATAATGGACAAATTTATCAGTGGTACCTCAGAAATACACCTCTTTTTTTCTCCCTTAGCAGCCAACACTTGCACTTAATTGCCTTTACCTAAGGCTTAGATGCAGTTTAATAACATCTATATTCTGATTATTAATAACTTCTGCAATATTTTAAGACCACTGGTTCAACTTTAGAGTATTTTTAACCTGAGAATCCTCCTGAGAATGTGTTTCTTACTGTTTTAAAATGCAATAAATATACGTAACCTGAAATTTTAAATACACGTGGAAAGCAACTGCTTGTTGTAAATGGCAAGCATTGAAATAACATTATGTTATTCCATGTGTTGGTGCCCTGATACATGAGCTTATACAGAATCTAGTGTGTGCAAGATATCTTCTTCCTCTCAGCACTGAGAAGCTGAATGCTTTTAGACAGCAGGGGAGCAATGGACTAAGCAGGTGCAGCAGCTGAAGTTGTGACGGCCTTTCAATGATTTGTGTTTAAGTCATTAATCTTTCTGAACTTGTGAGTTTCTCAGTCAGGGCTGGACTTTATGGTTTATTAGTGTTCTATACTAAGTTTACTATGGAGCCTGCTACTTAGCATGAGTGCTTACCACCACAATTTAAATGCTTAAGTATTTTGAGATTGTGTGTATATCAGTCCCTCCTCACTGAATTAGGGGAAAGGGCAGGTAGTAGATTCTGTATTACCCAGATTCTGAAAAATTACGTTTCACACGACCATGTTCCCAGCACTAAGTTAATGTGAAATTTATGCCAGATACATTCTGAAAGGAGGTTGTAGCCAGGCTAGGGTCGATCTCTTCTCCCAGGTAACAAATGATGGGACAAGGGGAAATGGCCTCCGGATGCACCAGGAGAGGTGCAGGTTGGATGTTAGGGGAAATTTCTTCACTGAAGGGGTTGTCAAGCTGCCCAGGGAAGAAGTGGAGTCACTGTCCCTGGAGGAATTTAAAACAGTGGGACCAGGTGGTTTGGAGCAGGGGCTAAGGAGCAGAGCACTCCCATATAGTACCAAGGTGCAGTCAGCTGTGGGGCCAGACTGTGTCCATTTCTGTCTGAAAGTCCTGCAGGTCTGAGCTCTCTGTGCTTTGGGCAATAATAGACATGGAGACTTTCTGACTAGAATGGAAATGTTCTGAACATGTTACACTTCTAGTTTTTGGATTCACATATCTGACTACTTTACTAGCAATCCTGGGAGTTAAAATTCTCAAGTGTTTATATAAAATCATTTCTGTATTAAATGCAGGCAACAAGATGTGGTGAATTTCAGCTTGTGTTCTTTAGGAATCTTGACTGCAGCAGGAAAATGAATTACTAGTTTTACAGTGGAACCTGTGGTATGAATCATATTAGAGACAGCTATTTTACAGCTTCCAGCGTTACTGATGTGGAATTAGGAGGACAGATTGTAGACTTGCCTTCAAGGCACCTGCAGCCATATTTTTTTCTCATCAGTTAATAAATAAACAAAATAAATAAAAAACCACTCCAAACCCAAAATGCCCTTTTTACCCCATAAATTTGCATAGAGGTTTTTCTTAATGTTGGAAGTCTTGTGACTACCTTTTCATTTGATTTGGATTTTTTGAAATGAGTTGAAACAAAAGCAGTGAGATGTATTAATTACTGAGGTAATTAACAGGGTGCAAAGGTTAAGTAGCTTGAATTCTTTCAGTAATTAAATAACTTCATCTGTAATGGAGTTAAAGTCCTTTATAACAATCTACATACATGTGCATAGCATGAAATGTCTCCACGGACTTGCACTATCCTCTCTATTCTTTGTTGAGGGAAATATTTTAAGTTTAAGCATTGCATAAGGATCCTTCCTCTTTCTTTGGTATGCTTTGTACTTAGCAGTTTATCTTCCTTCTGTAGAACTATTTTTTTTCAGATCACCTGTCCATTTTCCCCTGTTCTCAAACATGGAAGTTCAAAGCCTCATTTTTGTTTGCTCTGTAACTTGCCATCCTCCTTTCCAAGGCAAAGAGCCGTTTTGTCCCTGCATTGATATTGCTCCTTGCTCTGCGTTCAGGTACCAACAGAGAGGACAACCTTTGTACAATGCTCTTTTATTTAGAATCTATACAGGCACCTTCTATCTTAAGCTTATGCAGGAGAGGAAAACAAGGGGATGGCAGCACCATGTACTGGTGTTACCAGTTTGGGGACAGCCTGCAGATAGTTGCTGTTATCAAATATACTTCAGAGACTCTAGTCAGCTAATTAGTCATGTGTGTTAACATTTTGATGCCTTGCAGCAGAAATTGTCCAGGTATGCTTGAAAGACTGAAAACTGTATATAGGCTAACAAAAGGGGCCATTAATATTACAATGATGATTTCACTAATATTTAACATAATATAGTTGAATTATGCATGTGCCTTGATAATGTCCATGGTTAGATGATTATGTACTGTTTCTTTAGGATTTATGGCTTCTCTGGGAATATATTTTTGTACATTTGCTGTGGAGGAACTCAGCCCTGAATGTTCTGTAGGGGAAAATTTCATTCCATTTAGGTTAATTTAAAAGATGCCCTCTATTTTGGCATGGTGAGCCTACTGCTTTCTGCTTATAAAATTGGCACACAGCACTGCTTCTTCCACTCCTGAGTTTTACTTTGAAATACTGGACTATGCATGTGCAGTTTTGTCATTGTGGCAAACTTCTGGATTGTTACATGTGGCATGAATAGCCCGAGCAGTTAGTAAAAAAGGCTGTGGAACCATACGTGAGTATTGAGAGTGAAACAAAATACGGGCTTAGCTACTCACTAATTGCACACTGTTGCTCTGCCTGAGGCAGAGGTCCCGTGTTTTAAGTAGAACATGATCAAATAAAATTAATGCAGCATCGGTACAGAGGTCACTTAAAGGCTTCACAGGTGAAATTTTACTTCAGTATTTCATAAGCTTAAGTGTTTAGTATTGCAGCCTTAATCTCTATAGCTCTGTGTGTTTATTGTATTTATATATTATGGCTTTTCATTTACCTACACATTTCATCAACATATTTGTCTATTTATTAAGAGGCTTGATATTTTCAGTGGCCATCTGTCAGGATGTTGTTTATATAAAAGCAAGGAATTGGCAAAAGGGTATCTTTCTACACATTCCTCTTGGACCACTCAATGACAGTCAGCCTGTTCAATGTCTTCTTTAATAACAAGGGAAGGTGCTATTGTCTTGAAATGCTTTTCCTAAAATAATTTGCAATTACAATTATTCTGCTATGAGACAGAAACTTTAGGGCTGCAATTGATGTGAAATGCAGCCATGTGGTGTTGGTTACTAGGTCAGGTTTCTCACAGAAAGATTTGTCTCATCTCTTAATAATTTAAAGAAATAAGTAAATAGCCCCCCTGAGTTCTCTTCATTTTTTTAGAATTCCAGAACACTCTAGCAGTGCATTTCTTCTGTTGAGAGTGCAGAATGACAGAACTGTATTTGCTTTGTTTGGCACTATGGACAGCATTCATCAAAAAAGCATCAGAGAAAATGTATTAAACTCTTACAGGGAGCTGCTCTTCAATTCAAGACCATGCAAGATTGTTTTATCTGTGTGGCTCCTTAGACTTTTCCATATGCCTTCATTTCAGTTTTTCAATGATGAAGCAATTTATTCTGCATGTAACACTTTGTATTAAATATATATTTTATATATGTATATACATATATTTGTGTGTGTACATGCCATATGAATGGATTGCTGTAAAATACATGCCTTATTTCAAAAAAGCAGAGTTGTCTTTGTTCAAAAATACTGACTCTTGCACAGATTTATTTTAGAATTATCTTTAGGCCTCAGATGATTTGTTTTTCTTCCTTAAAAAAGGGCTGAGTTTGTCAGGGAATTAAACGGCAGACCCACAACTTTGGTTCATGGCTTGTAGCAAAACAGATAATGTTATTGTGTTTTAACAAATGAGTATGTATCAGATGATCCATGGTAACATGGTGCTTAACTTTAGCAAGTAAAATCATGCTTGAGTTTAACTAAACAAATTTTACCCTGAGAAATGTCGGCTGGCATGCAGTAAATTCCAGTGAGCCTTATTAATTCATTCATGATGCCTGCCCCATAACTTCATGGACAATAATTATTGTCCTAATTCTTACAAACAGATCTTGTAACTTTGCAGTTCAAAACAAATATAAGGGGGTGAAAGGAGCTATGTCTGACACTTGTTGGTTAGTGCAACAATCTCATGGGGCTGTTAATCATAACTACTGCTATCTGTACTTGGGATTAAAATTAAATGGACAGCACTCTTGCCTGGTTTTATGTACGTTACAAAGACATTGCAAGAGCAGCATCTATATACCATGGCAGATATTATAGATAACTCCTTCCACTGTTACACAGCAAATATACAGAATAGATGATCCATCCTGAAAGAGGAGGAAAAAATCACATCCACCCGTCTTCCTCACCTTTTCTGAAATTTGATGTTGGAGCTTGCCATCTCCAGTGCTTGCACCAGAGGTAGCACAGAATACCTGTATTTAAAACAGCTCAGCTAGAATCCAAAAGTTGGAGTTGCGTCTGAAATTGCTCTAAAAGAATTGGAAGTACATAATAAAATCAGGATTTTGTCTACACTACAATTGTGGTATTTTAAAATGTGCAGAAAAACAATCTGAGGTTTTTTTGTTTTGTTTTACATTGAAACTGATTTACTGGTTGGTTTACAATACTTTCTTTCAGAGAGCTAGGCTGAAAATAGTAGAAGACACCAATTGACAGTCAGTTTAATTTGCTGATTCATATGTTACAGAGATGGCGTCAGGCCAGAGCTTGGCTCGCAGACTACAGGCTGAGAGCTGTGAAGATGCTGGGACTTGAAGGAATGTTATTAAATTGTTACTGAGTGGAGGCAGTGAAAGCTTTTTTCTTTAGTTTTAAAGTGCATCTAATCTTGTATTGACACAAATCTTTCTGCCTTGAACTTGAAGCCTTTTTTGGTTAAAGGGAGATCAGACATTAGAAAGATACAAGGATGGAACAGCTGGCTATTAGTTAAGTGCTTCTTCCATGGATATCTTGTGCAACCAAAAATGCAGCTCAAATAAGCTTATGTTTCACAGCAATCAAACAGAGTTTTGGCAAAGGCTTTGCAAATGTCGTCTTTTCCTGGCAGACTTGCAAAATAAACCTGCTGGGTTAAGTAATGAGACTAAAAGGGAAAAAATCCAGGAAATCTTTTCTTGCCAACAAGCAATCTGGAAGAGGGTTACAACTGAAGAATTGATCGTTTCTAATTTAAAAGAAACGTCTTAAGTAGATTTAACTCTTTTTGCACAAAGTCTGACTTTGAGAAGAGCTTTAAGCATCTAATTGTGACTTCTGGAGAATATGGCATTTTGGGTTTGTTTTAGTTTGTTTTTTTAATTGCTAACAATGGAACTAGAAATTGTTTTATCAACAGAAAAAATAGCCTGCAGCCTTCTGCTTTTCAAAATAAGCTATTTCAGGAGAGGGCATGCTGTCATTTAAGTGTTTTGTATGGAATATCATTCTTCTTCTCCATAGCTGTAAACACCAGCCGGTATGCTGAAAGTTATAGGATCCAGACATATGCAGAATATGTGGAGAAAAAACATGAAGAAAAACAGGCCAAGAGAAAATGTACAGAAGATAGTTGGAAGGAGATGGAGAGGAAGAGGTTAAAAACCCAGTGCACACCTTACCTTTCCCAGAGTCGATACTACTGTGTTAACAGGTAAGGTGTCTGCACTACCAACTCATGTTCTTACTGCATTTCTATTCAAAATCTAGCAATTTCCAGTTCTTTAGTGTTAATATAATTGTATAAATAACCTATCAAGTTATTGCTGTTCTTCCCCCTCCCGTTCTCCTGGGCTGTTCCCCCAGTTCTATCAATTCTATATGAAAATAAGTTTGAGTGGAGCGTATAAGTTACATTTCTCTAGGCTGATGTTTTGATTTGTTTTTGGGGGGTTTTCTCTCATTTTCCTCCCTGCCTCGTGGTTACACAAACCAAATTTGGTGGTCATAAAACCACTGCTGAGGTATTTCTGCTTTATCTTTCTTGGAAATTCTACATTAAGGTCTAGTTCTAATTATGTCTTCTTGTAAATGTTAATCTGTCGTGTATCAAATTTGCTAAACTTGTTCTGTTCTTCTCATGACCTTCTGATTTTGCAGGTGTGTATTTTGGCAAGCTGTCAGATGTTCATGGCTTTTGTCGTGGTGGGAATTCTAAATGTGTTATAGACATGTTTGATTCAAAAACCATGTGGAGGAAGCTGATGATAAAATCCATATCAAATGAAGTTAGTTTAATTGAGCTGTTGTACTCAGGAGTCCTGGGGAGTCCATGCTGTGAGGAAATGAAGAGCTTTAAGGATTGTCCTGGCACCAGCCTGCATGTGGCTAAGGCTTACCTCTATAACTAAGGTGGTAGACTCTTAAATACAAACTGCACCTTGAGTTTACTGCAAAGAAGCTCTTAAGTCCTAGTGTTGTTTCTGCCACAGGAAGTGTGTCCTCTCAATGAATGTTGGGTTTTGGGGGCCTCACAGGTTCCAGTCAGATGGTGACAGTGGCAGCAGATGGAGAACAGGAAATGCAGAAAGCTGATTTGTTGTTGTCTTGCAAAGAAGTTTAAGGTCCGCCACCAATGTGTAATTTGGAAAATTGCTGAACAAAATTTTCAGTAAATTCTTTCATTAAAAGTTTGACATACCCCAACGAGTTGTCTGTCTAAGCATTTAATCTGCTTGCAGATTTTTAATCTGTTTTTTCATCTAGTATTGTAAAATTCTGTGAGAAGTACCCATTTGCTCTTACACGATCAACACTTTGGTAGCCTTGGATAGCTGCTTTTATTTTGTTGAGAGATCTTTTGTAATTGATGTTACATAAGTTTTTGTTCTCTTATTATTCCATTAATAAAGTGATTTGGTTCTGTCCCAAATTCCCTCTCATGCAGGTCTTTTGACATATTTTTCTTAATTTATTTTTATTTGCTACTAGTTATATTTTATTCTTTTGTCAACTTATATTTTGTAAATGCTTCCTCTGAAGTGCAGTCTGGTTAGATAGAACGTGGAACTGCAAACCAGTGTCTTTCATTTCACTCAAGTTTTTTTTTTTTCCAGACAAAGGTATATGAAAATATTTCTGTCTAAAGGTATATAAAATATTTATATATTTTTATATTATATACAATAGTTTTGGTATAAAATATAATATCAATATTTATGTAACAATCAGGACAAATACGTGTGCATGTATATATGTGTATATTTGGCCAGATTGGTTGAAGTCATATCTAGCGGAGCACTCAGTACTGTGATGTATCCAGCAGCTGATCCCTTATAATAGCTTCATGTTACTACATCCTTTATTTATTTATTATTTAATAAGCTTGCTGCATCAGCTTCTGCCAAGGAGCACAGCTGTTTGTCTCCATGATGACAATATGTCCTGGCTACTTTTTCATTCAGTAAGGAAGTTGTTGGGTATTTCTTGTTGTTGGGTAAGGAACTTTTGTCTTAAATTGACAGATTGATAAATATGTAACAAAGGTTATTTAATCCTTGTCTTGTTGATAAAACTGTAGTCTTATATTTTAGAGGAACTTCTCTTCACAAGATAAAGTTTAATAGTATTAATAGCAGCCACAAGGTAAAATTATTTATAATTAATATATATCCCTTGCATATAACTTAATACTACTGTTAAATATAAAAATTTATTTCAATGGAAATATGCCAAATTATTACTGTAAGATGGAGAAGTAGAGGAAAAACTGCTGCATTTGACAAAACTTCAAGTAGTAAGATCCCCATGTCTAAAGCTGTTGCTATTCAGAACACACTTAGGAAACAGATGGAACTGGCTATGTTGTGCTTAGCAGATGACTGCCTGCCAGCTCTGCCGTGACTCTTAAAGGCTTGGCTTTAAGAGCTTTTCCGTAACAAAATAGTGTTAAACCATAGCAGGAAAAGTCAAATAGGATATGCTCTGTGGAAAACTAGGTACCCTGCTCTATTTGTATTTACTTATTCTCCCAGTCGCATCTGGGCATAGTAAAATAGGATAAGGCCAGTGGCAAAAGACTTATATGAAGTACAGGAAAAGGATGCATCACTTTGCCTTACAAATATCCTACTTAAAACTATGAGTGTGGCATCTTCTGTCAAGGCAGGGTGCTGTTCATAACTCCACTTCCTTAAATGTCATTTTGCTAAAGGTTATCTAATTTTTGAAATGTTCAAGTTTTTCTTCAGATGATTCTTTTGGTTTTTTACAAAAAGTGTTATTTATAGTGGTTTATTACCCACTAAAGAATAAAAGTTGGCAAAAGCTGAGGTATTAAGGGTATAGATAATAATTTGCTTGCAATATTTTTTATAGGATTCCTGCATTACATTGTTATTTCACGTGATTCCACCTGCACTTCAGCTGAAATGACTGATTTTTATGATGGATCAGTGTCTACTCCCACCCCTAAATGTTGCCAGTTCCAAATGCCTTGTTGTGATGAAGTGTTTTTTTTTTAAACTCAGACATGCTTTTCCAAACCAGAAAATGTTAAATGCTGCATTATAATAATTGTTTTCCTACCTTTTGCCCCCCTCCACTTGCTGATTCTTTCAATTTAATTACCATAGTACTAGTTGGATTGCTGCTATTTGGTGTCTCTTGAAATATAGTCTCTAGAAAATAAATACATTTATTGCCTGGATAGCTCCTGTACAGGTGTGTTTTGAAACCTAAGTGTTACGATGGTGTAAATCTGTGTCTCTAAATGGTCATAAGGATCATAAAAGAAGTCTGTCTGCATTGGACAATGACTGAGAGCTATTATTGTGTTTCAGTCTTCTAATTTTGTTCAGTTGTTCCTCAGCTGAATGAGGAAGTTGAGGCAGATACGTGGACATGTCCAAAATAACTGTTATAATTAGAAAACTGAACTTTGAGTAGTGATCTAACTTGTATATGCAACCATACTCATTTACTACTAAGTGCATAAATAATGTTGCTGTAATCTTTAATCCTATTTAGGATTAAAGAAGAACAAGACATAAAAAAATTAACCCTTTCCGCTCTAGAAGCCATGCAAGAAATGAAAAAATACAAAATAATATTCTGGGAGAAAGCAAGACAATGGTTCTTCATTATAAAATATGTTTATTTTGTATTTTGTGCTGCCACTTTTTAGTGGTGGGTTTTTTTCCCTTAAGGTATCTACAGGAGGACCATTAGGCCTAAAATTAATTTTTATGTTGTTCTTTAGTACCCAGCTAAATGTGCACTGAAGGTCAAGAACTTGATTCTCTTTATTTCCAATTACTTCATGAGAGTCTTAAGTTGGAAGAAATTAAATATAGCCATAAAACCATTCAAGAAGGGATCCTCTTCCTACTGTGAGTTCAAGTTCCCTTCTGAGAACCAAGTGCTCATAATATGTCTGAAGAAATCCTGGGATCATTATTTATGGTTCCTGAGTTTTTTGTCCCTAATGTGTTTTTCAGAATGGCTTTCCTCAGAGTAGAATACTTACAAACTTTTCTAAACTATATTTTTAAAAAATAGTAGTTTTTCATTTCCTAAATGCTCCTTCTTCCCTAGACTTTTTTTCTTTCCAGCCCTAGTTTTTGCCTGTTTTGCAATATTGAAGTGTGTACATAGGATTAACAGTTCTATCCAGCTTTTTATTGGTGGTAGTTGTGGTATGACTCAAAATGATGATTTGTAAGAAGTCATGCAAGAAGGCCTTCTGTATGTGAATGTTTGGAGGAAAAACCAGCTATTCATTAAAATAAATGGTGTTTGTGCTCCTAAAGTGGAAATAAGAGCATGAGATGTAATCATATGTTTCATCTTTGTTTATTGCCTTTGGACATCCCAGACAGAGTCTGTTTTAATGTTCAGCTGAAAAACTTCCATTTCGAAGCCAAAAATATATTGCAAAATTTAACAGTTCTTCCTTTAGCTGAAACCTTATTGAAACACCATAATTCACAGTTATTGATTAAAAAGAAAAAAATATACCTTGTAAAGCTTTGTTTTGTAACTTAGTATTAATATTTATTTAACTCACAGAATAGAACATGGCTTAGATGCATACAGCCATGTTGTGTAGTTCTAATTAAAAAATAAAAGTTCATAAGTCTAAAACTACCTTTTTTTCAATTGATTGTTCTAAAAGCATTATATTAGACATTTAAATAGCTGGTGTTTACATACCTAGAAGTTCATAATGGGAATTGCTTTTTAATTAGCCCCTTTGCTACTGCATTCTCTTTTATACTCATGCTAATTTGATTTTAATACTGCCATTTGTCTTTTAAGGAAATTTAACAATAGCATTCCAGTGGAACAAAAGCCTACGCAGGGTTATTTCAGTGTGTGCTGAATGAACTGGAGCTCTAAGTTTGTCTTTATACTGTGTTAGTCAGACTTCATTCAAATGCTAGTAATGAAATGAGTGTGCAATTTTTTGTGCTTTTTATTTTACCAACCCCATGAATAATAGGGTTCTGCACTTGAAAGCCAGATTTAAACTGTATATATGGAGCTTGATGGTTTTCATTACCTTTATATAGAAATGCATTTGAAACTACCTGTATTTCCAGGGGAGAGCATGATATCCTTCAATATCAAGATGTGGGTTTGAGGCTTCAGTTGTGCATGATTCGGTGTCTGTTGACAGTGCTTTAAACAGCTTGCATAACTATGAGACTAAAATGGAAAACTGTGCAGGGATAGAGAACTGATTTAATTACATTTCAGATGAGTGATCTCATCAGAATAGCAGCTAAGTTTGAGACATCGATAGTACCAAGAACGAATACCTTGATCTACATAAGATCGGATTAGATAGCAAATTTATGGAATTTTATAGTTAAGCCAGATCTTTCAGATAATGTAATTTCATGGTACACCACTTATGACAGTTTTTTTCCTACCTTCATAAGCATTTAATATATGTACTACTTGTACCTATGTAATAGTTACTCTTGACTTTTTCATAATCATCTTTCTTCTCTGTTCCAGTTTTACAGGTACCAGTACAGTGGGAAAAAGAAGCATGAGTCCTATTGAGGAAGAAGCTGGTTCTGATGATATGGAAGAGGGAGAAGGCCAAGATCCAGAAAGTAATCAGACAGACTCCTGTGCAGAGTCCCTTCCAGATGGTAAGAAGAGAGCCAAAAAGTTGAAAAAGATCAAGACAGAACAAGTTCCAGCAGGTAAGTGCAGTGTTCATGCTCATGGTTTTCTGTTCTGTTTGAAGCTGTTCTAGGCCTGAACAGAACTGAAATTGTATTCTTGAAAGTCTTTACTTCCAGCAGTAACTTATTCCATTACATTCCAAGTTCTTTTTGAAACTGAAGACTGCATCATACAAAAATTGTAAAAAAAAATTGGCAAACAACCCAAAAAACCATCAAAAAGCAAAGAACACACTCCAAATCAAAAAATTCACAACTAACCAAAACCCAGTCTGACACTGACCAAAGGTATCAGAATGTAGTTGATTTATTACTTTTGCTTACTTTCTTCCTTCAATTAAAGCATTTTGAATATTTTTTAGCTATTCTAAATATTTTTTTAATGTGACTTGGTAGTTAAGGTTACTCAATGTGTTTTGCATATTACAAGCAAAATTTAAGGCACTCTGTTTTGATATATGCATTAATACATGCAATGTTCTGTGTGCTGTTTGTAACCGTAACTTTTAGTGTGCTTTATTTGGCTGAAGACTTTTCACCTAGGGTTGGTGTGAAGGTGGGTGTTTTCAGATTTTAATACCTATATATTTTTTTAGCCAAAATACTTGGAACTGAATGTCTGACTAAATGCAGGCAGGTTACAATTAGATTACGATGTTTCATCTTGTAATTTTTGCTGTTTTGTGAGTTATTGCAGCTTGTACCAAAAAAAAGTAAATAACTAACCTTAGGTCACATGAATTTCAACAGCAAAAGACTTTATTTTTATTGATCTATTTCTTGTTGATTCTATTTCAATGTTTGTTAGCAATTTCTTGCAGAAATTGGACTATAATAAAAATTGAATCGTATCTTAATTTGGTCCAGATGACCATACCATATTAGTCACCTGGAGCACTGCCTGCGTTGAAGTATATTCAAATGTTCATAATTAAAGCTTCATTTCAATAACTGTACTAGCAGCTTTTATCCAGAAAGTGGTATTGTATACCAAGCATCCTTTCTCCTGACTTGGTCGAGTAAAATCTTTCTTAGCTGGTTCAAAAGCTGTGCTTGGAAATTCTTTTCTTCTATTCAGTAGCGCAGTTGGGGCTTGTAAGCATAAGCAAAATGACAAGAGTGTCTACTGTAATTCCAAGTATAAAATTCAGGTTCTGTATTTGGCATTATGGGAATATGTGTTATGAGTATTAGTGATTAATCTTTTTTCTCCAGTTAATTTGGGATGGAAATAGTCTTCCCTGTCTTTAAAGCCTAAATAAAATTAACAAGAAGTACACTTGGGAAAATAGTATTTAACTTTATAATCCCAGTAATTGCAAAACCCAAATTACCTAATTCCTAGGATTAAAAATACCTTATTTACCATTTGTGTAAAAAACCTGAAATTAACCTTTATTCCCCCCCCCCTTTTTTTTATTTTCTAAGTACCTATTCATAAATAGTGTCTTGGTTTCTCTTTTTAAATATTGACTTGCCAGTAATGTATCTAGAGCCTTCCTCTATAGGAAAATATGTCTTAATATCCCCTGAAAGAACAAAAAAAAGAAAAATCTCGATTTAATTTTTGTTCCATGATTCTGTCTTCTAGGAAGCCTCACAACTAGTTCCACTGGAATTTTTGAGGTCCCTGAAACATGGTAGGAAACAACTACCTTAACAAGTGGAATTGATTGAAAGCAGTTGAGAGAATACACCTCTTGGAAGCCATACTTTATTTAAATAAAGTGGTGTTAACAAAGCAGTATGTGTCCTGAAAATCAGTTTAATTATTTTAAACTGTTTCTTGAACAATCACTGTCAATTTTACTCGTGTGTATATCACCTAGTATATGACTTGTTGATCCTGTGAAATCCTTGCTGTTGTAACTGATGTTAGGTTTAAGAAGCAAGACTCAATGTCCTTTGGTCACCTCCTTTGGCATGCTGGCTATGAACTGTACAAGAACTGGCACTCTGTGATTTTGTACTAGGCTGTTTCCTCTGCTTGGGGAGTTACCACAGCTCTCCTAATATTTAACTATTTTTTCAGGCATCTGTATGCTGTGAGCATTCTGGGAACAGGTAGAACTGCAGTTTCACATAATGCTTTCTACCTGTTACTTTATCTGGGAACATTTTTTTGGATTTCTGTTCCCTACCCCCACACCCAGTGCAGGTGGTAGTCATCTAAATACCAGCTTTACATATACCCTACCCTTTCAAAAAACTGTAACTTAAAAGTTTCTCAAACATTAATTTTCTGGTAGGAGGTAGTTCTTCTTTGTTTTCACATCTGTTGTTGTTTCCACTTTTAAATCCTGATTTTGTAAAAAATGTTTTTTGGTACCTGTGATAAACCTGCTAACTGCACCAGCCCTTTATTTGTTTAAAAAAGGATCTGCATTGGTAGATTTCAGAAAATGTTTGATATTTAAATTTTTGTATCATGGAAATAAAACCAAAATATGTATTTCCATAACATGAAAATTAAAGACATTTTCTTAGGAACTGGTTCGTATTTATTTATTAGCATCTGAAATGGTTTGAGTGAAAAATTTTTCTTTTTCCTTCTTCCTAATATAAGAGTTTTTTGTCATCCTGTGAGTAGCAGACTGTTTTGTTCCATGGACTGTTTTCAAGATATTTGTGAAATGTAACCAAGGAAAAGCAAATCTTACTGTCATAAGATTTAAATTGCTATGTGTTTCCCTTGGAGGGGTGCAAACAAGAGAATTCTACAAACCAGCAAGTTCAGAACCATTGCTGTGGAAGAGTGGAACATTAAGAAGGCTTCATCATATTATATTTACACTAGAGTGGGAACCACTGTCATTTAAACATGGAATAAGTTTGAAGGTATGTCAAAATTCATGGGGTTTTAAATGATTGTGAAGTTGCATTGCAAAGGGAAAAATAATTTCAGGATGTTAAATATGAAATGTTGCATTGCTAACCTTATAATACTCCCAGAAGTACTATAATTAAATTGTTTAATAGCATCTCTGTCATCACATTCTCACACTAAAATGTGGGAAAGAAGACTTGCTATTTAGTGATTCAAGGGAAAATTAGTAACTGAACTCTTCTGCTCTCAAGGATCCAGAGACTTTTCTTCCACAAGACTCATGACCTTAGGACTTAATACGTAAATCACTTTCATCTTGAGTATCCAAACCAACTGTAAATTTAGTTCTCAGAATATGTGCAACACCTAATAACAGTTGTATAGAGTATTCATCTTGCAGTGAGGTGATTCAGGTAAATCACATGGTGTTCTATCCAAATGTTGGAGTGAGTTATTAACTGTGTATCCTAAAGAACTGGCATAGTATAATTTGGGACAGAGCTTGAGGCATGATGACAAAAGGGTACAAAAGCATTTAAAGGGATTGTTATAAGTCCAGGTTAAGGGGCAAGGAATTAGCTGCTCAAGAGACACAGAGGACCACACTGTCACAGAGGCTCCACCTGGAGTCTGTACCCTGAGTCCTTTAGGATGTTCTTCACTCTTGAACAGCAGTGCTTACGTACCTGCAGGGAAAATACAAGTCTTAATTACATTACAATACAATCCCTTAAAACTTGTTTCTTCAGAGTAGACTACATACATACTTATCTACACTACAAAGGTTAACAGCTACCCACTATTTCTATGCACCTCCTCTGAGCTGTCATTTTGAGAAGCTGGATGTTATTGATCTCTATCAGTAATCAATACCTTAAGAAAATGGGATTCTTGCATGCCCTAATCTTTTTGTGTGTTAGATTTTACCAGTTGACACATTGGGTTAAGCTACTATACTGTGCTGGATGGGGCTGTAATATTTCTGACACAAAATTTGGATGGATAAGTGTCAGAGGTCAGGGCTGGTGGTGTCCTAAGCAGGGACTGGCCCCACTAATCCTGCACCAGACCTCACTGTTGTGTGGGGTTTGGTCCGCTTCCCTGCGCTTTAAATAAAATCATTAATTCTAGGAGAGAAAGAATGTAGCCTAAATTAGATCCACATTTATTTCATAATGTATGTTTAAAATATGTGCGTAGAACTTGTTTTGGGAAAGCAAAGCTGTCATCACTAGTTGTGAGGGCCCTGGGGGTTCCTGCTGGCTGGGGCTTTGTGCTGTTGCTGACTCCAGAGGTCAGTGAATCACAGAATATCCTGAGGATCGCCGAGTCCAGCTCCTGGCCTTGCACCCGTCAGCCCCGAGCCTCCGTCCTTGTGCCTGAGAGGGTTGTCCTGGCGCCTCTCGCCCTCGGGTGCTCCGCTCCCATCCCGCTCCCCTCAGGCCCGGGCGGGCGCTGGCGGCACGGCCGCCGCCCGTCCCCTCCCCTTCCCTCCGGCCGTGTGGGGCCGAGGGCTGCAGCCTCCCTGAGGGGTTGTGCTTGTGCCTTCCGACTGTCTGAAGGAGCCGGCGTGACCTTGCCCTCGATAGCGCTGACGTGGAACATTTTCCTCTGCAGCCGTGCAGGGGCATTGCTGTGGCGGTGGGTCCCCCGCGTCCCTGCTTGGGGCACGGCCAGGAGCGGCCAGTGCTCACCGCAGACTCTGAGGGGACGGAGCTGGGGGGACGTTGAGTAGGGTGTAGGAAGCAACAAGCAACAATGTATAGAAGTGCTGGAAGTAGGTGTTGAAGGAAGTGATGAATTGCCTTGAGAAAATGAGGGAAAATGGTGAGAAGTGTTTAAAAAATAAAGGACACTTGGAAGTGTAGGCCTGAACATGGGAGTATCTGATGAAATGGTGTGGAGAAACATGAGGGAGGTCTGGCTCAGCAGCAAATGAGGTAGGTGAGCTGAAACCCTGCCACTGAAGAGGAACGAGAATGGGCTTATTTGGCTGTAGTTTAGACTTGACAGTGATAATTTATCTGTGGTGATGGAGTACTTCATTGCTTGCCTCAAAAAGCACGTTAAAGCACAGTATTTGAAATAACAATTTTCAAATTCATATCCAGTATTTATGGATGAGAAGCATTAACGTCAAAATGCACAATATTGCAGCACAGGATATAGGAAGTTACTGGTAAATGAGAAAGAGATAATTGTGTAGTGTAGGCTGAGGGAAGAGTATGAGTGTCCCTAAAGCATGGATTTGAGTGGGGACAGGTAAGAGACTGAATGAATCCCATTTGAAATCAAGATTGCTGCGAGTGCAACAACCTGTTCTTGGTCTCCGATTTGAGCTTATGGTTTGGAGCAAAAAGTTAAAAGCTTCAGGTGATGGAGAACTAAATTGTATTGTGAAACCAAAAGACAGAAAGCTAAAACTTCTCATGATTGTGGGAAAAAGTAAATGTTGTAATTCTTTCTTTCTTTAAACTTTTGAGTTCTATCGTGGTGCCCAGAAAATGTCTGGTACCCTGGATGCGTTCGCTGTCTTTAAATCATAGTAAATGTAATGCAGGCAAAAGTGTCCTCCTCAATTCAGTGTTGGAGCATAAAAAAGAAAACTGATAATCAAACGTTCTTGGCTTCTGATGTGTTTAGACTACTGCCAGCTGAGCAGATGTGTACATTGAAGAAGATTCCTCAAGTTACTCCACAGTACTTTTAGTAAATGAATAAACATTTGCTTGTTTGTATTGTACTGTTACAGCTTTAAACTTAGGTGAAACTAACACTCCATGTGTGCTTTACAAAAATACTGCCACACGGTCATTGGGTGAGGAGCAATAGATGGTGGGTTAGGCTGAGGTTTATAGGGTCAACGTATTCATATTTAGAATGTTCTTTTTGCTTTAATAGGTATGCAGGAAGCTCATTTAATATTTTTTTTTCCATCAGAATAATTATTGGCAGCCATGTGCTTCCATGAATGCTATAGCAGATCGCAAGTCAGTCTCAGCTCAAGGCAAACTCATATGGAACACATGTATTCATAAATGCAGTATAGAAAACATTCAGCCAAACTGGGAGAAGTTAGATTTCCCTGTGCTTATGTGAATTTCTTAAAAGAACTGATAGTTGTATTAGGATATGAGCAGTCTACATTCTGCAAGTTTTGCAAACAATGTTGTGGTTTATGACCAGATTGACGCTATGTGATGGGGTTGGTAGTGGTGTGCGGCTGAACATGAAAGTCTGAAGGCTGGTGCTGTGCTGAGCCACTTGAATCCTAGTCTGTGATGTTTTCAACTCATCAAATGACTGAAAATACAATTGTGTTAAAGTTGATTGCTTCAAAAAAACCCCTTTTGAAGTTACTAATTCCTTTTACAAGCTTCAAAAAACTTTGCAGTGTTACTGAGGTAAGAATGGATATTTTATTTGATTCTAAATATGTAGTATAACTTTGAATATTTCTTTCAAATGGCATTTTAAACTTAAATGTTTAAAGATGACTGAACATCTTTAGTTCATGTATATACTCAGGGGTGGGGTTTTTTTAATTTGGTGTTCTTTTTTTTTAAGTAGATGTTAGATGACTTAATTTTAGGATGCTTCTTACTTCAAAAATAAGTCTGCTCCAAGCATATGCATGTGTCTGCCATTTAAATTTTTGCATTAAGGCAAGTTGCTTGCCTCCTTTCCAATAAATAACTGATACATGTTTGCTAACAAGTAATTTACAATTGACCCTGTGCTCTGTTTAGAAAAGGTCTACACTTAAGCCTTTCCTTTCAATTCTTTCATATGCTTGGTTTAATTTCAGTTATCCTATTTTTGATGTGCTGTTGAGAAGCTGCCAGTTACCATTAGAAACTTCTTGCTACAATGTTGTAGAATTGCTGAAAGTGGAAATAATAGTTCAGTTGTTAGCTCCTGTGCTGAGCATGTTGTCTTCAGTGAATAATGCAGTGTTGCAAAGAGATAATTTGCAAGAGAATTTCACCTCAGTGTTACTGGGCTCCCTCACCCGTGGACTAATAACCCTTTCTGCTGGGTTGTGCCATATTCCCCTGGGTTTTTACAGTAATTGTTACTAAAACAGATTAAAAGATGGTGATGCTAAATGATGAGTCTGTGAAGAAGTTAATGGGAAGTGTTTATACTGGAGAAGGTAAATGAGGTGTTGCTTGAAATGTTTAATATTCCATTCTCACAGAACAGATCTCTGTATTTTTAGTATTTCAGTCAGGTTTCTTAGCTGAAGTAAATTCTGTCTCGCAGAGGGTGCTGCTCTAAGGTGTTCTAAAGTGTTTATAACATCTTAATAACTTGTAATGGATGTTTGCAGTTATGCACAGAGGAATTTTTGAGACTCACACTTTTGGTTTTAATAATGTCCAAGAACAGGAATTTAACATCTAATTGTTCATCTAATTCATATCCAACATGAAATTTGGGATGAGGATGTGTGCAAAGTAAAATGGAGATTCAGTGGCAGAAGCACTTGTTTAATACCTTTTAGCCTTTTTATGCCTTCTTTTTGCTTTTTGAAAAAAGAGCTAGAAGAATTCGACTAAATACAAACTAAATATGAAAATATTTTAAACTGATGATCTTAACAAATATCTCTTTTTCTTACAAGTACTCTGAAAGATATTTTGAAACACTTATGATGACAGTTGTAATAAGTCAATTCAGTATGAGTACTAGCTCATACTAAAATTTAAATTAATGTAGTTTATCCTGAAAAAGATTATAGCAGCAGCATGCAAACTCTACAAAACTGTTGAATTTCTAAGACTAAAGAATAGAATGATGCTCAATTTAATATATTTTCATACTAGTAGCACTCAAACGTTAGCAGGTGGAGCTGTTTTTTGCCTCGGAAGTAATCTGTAAAAGACGTGTGTCTGAAATTGCTGCTCCAACATAATAAGCAACAGTAAAAAGTAGCATTTTCTGAGGAAAGCGCACTCTTTTTCATGGCCAAAAAAAAAAAAAAAAGGCTTCAGTGTTCTGAGAGGATTTCCAGTATAATCTGGCAATTTTCGAAGACTTGCTGAATGTACAAACTCATATTTGAAGAGACCTTGTCTGGTTTCTTTTTGTGTATATGATACCTAATATTAGGGTATGTGTGTTATGAGCAAGAGCTAGAAGCTCTTGTGCATGTGTCCCAGGATCTTAAAAAGCACACAGACATTCTTATTCTGGCTTGCCAAAACAGGCACTCAGGCCTGTGTATTTTGGTGAAACAGAAGATTTTCTGTCAGTAGGTGCTTTTCAATCTCGTGTAGATGTTTTCTCAGTTCGTATAAGGAATTTGGAAAGTTCTGTGTTTTGCTTCTACAGGAGTTCAGATGAGACAAGAATTGTGATATGTTCTGAATTCCAGTTTCTTAAATAAATGTACTTCCCTGCATTCCTTCCCTAGCATATTTGAACAGTTTAGGTAATGCACAACAAATTTAAAGGTGGCTATGTCATTCTCATCTATTTCTATTTCCAAAATGCTCACTTATGTTAAATAAACTGAACACTTTCTTGTTTCTTGAATGCAATTCTGAAAAACAAACACACACATAAACACAGCATTTAGAAATGCAGTAAAAAAAACTTTGAAAAATGTTGAAGGTTTGCATTACATACAGTTTTACTTGTGTATATTTTACCTTTATATTTAGGAATAAATTATTGGGATAAAAATTCTGGTGTGACTTGGAACATCGAGCACAATTTCAAATGTAGTCACACAGTTTAAGGTAGATTTGTGAAGTGTAATCAGTATTTATTGCTCCATTACTCATTTTGGCAAATAGGTTTCACGTTGTTTCTCTCTACAAGAACTGAAATTATCAGTGTGTTTGAAATTGCAGTCTCTTTACCTCTCACAGACTGTTGTATGACTCAGGCAACCTGTGTAATTTCATTGTGTTCATGGGTAGAGCACTACATTTCCATATGCAGAATGTTTATGTGAAGTGGAAGATAAAATGAATAATCTGGCATGACTTTTTAATGTGTTGCAAGGGTTGTAGCCATGCTACCACCAGTGCAGAGGGATTCCTGCAAGCAGGAAGGCTGGGGCCGCTGGCAAACAGCTCATCTAACAGCCTGAAAACTGAACATTGTCAAACATGATGAAAGCTACAGAAAACTGTGAGAGTTTTGCTTGGAGGCTGAAGAGCTAACCAAAAACCAAAAAAAATCCTACAATTGCTGAAAGAAAATGGACAAAGGTTATCAGTAAAGATGAGAAGAAATTAATTAGTTGTTGAACTCTTGACTATGTCTTCACATTTAATGTTTCTTAAACAGAACTGAAAAGTCTTGTGCGGGTAAGATTTCATGCAGGGATGCCCTTTGACAAATGTGACCCAAGAGTGAGAAAAGATAAAATTGTTTTCCTGTATTGTCAAATGGCATGCAACTCTTATCACACTGTCTGGAAGTGTTGAGCACTCAGCTGGACCACAGGATGTAGATGTTTTACCCTGGGGAAGATTTGATGTGTCTTGTCCTTGTTAGGGAAAACTAATTCATAGTCACTGACATATTACTGTTTAATGTGCATTAATAGTGTAACAAGCTCTAAGGTTACTACCAGTTGTTTGCACAGCTCTTCTATTAAATCCCAATACTGTGGAATTTCTATCACAAACCTTTACAAGAACCTACTTTTTTTATGTTACCAAACAATACATAAACATTTAGTCAAATAGACACTGGAAAATGAAAGAAATTGTATTGCATAAATTCCTTTACTTGATTCTTTTTACATCCTTAAGAAGAACCCTGGCACCTCATTTAATAATTTAATTTTAGTTTGTAAAGGTGAGAAATATTTTCTTATCAAGCATTCCTAGCAGGTTTACTATCTGGATGTTTCTTTGAGACAGCTGGAAGGCACTATATATACTTTAAGTTTTTCAGCTTTCTGCTCAGATTTCAGTTTATAGATAATTACCAAAACTGTTAGCAGATTTTGCCGAGAAAGACATCACTACAGCAAGACATGTTTGTCTGAGAAATCCTTGAAGAGAATATCCAATTTCTATTCCATCCAGGTTTTGGGAGATCTTGGTTGTATTGCAAGGCACATTCTAAAAATAAAATACAAAAATGTGTTGTCTAGATCTAGATGGGAGTATGTGATGACTGCAGATGTGTATATGATATGCACAGGAAGAATAAGGCCAAGCATTGGCATTTCGGGTACTGTGGGAAACAGAATGGAGTAAGTGATCTTTCTGGCCTGTAAATCTGACTGGGGTTATATTTGCTAACAGTCCAACTGTAGAAACTTCTGGGGAAAAACAGCAGGAAGCTGACACTTGTCTAGTGTTCTGAGTAACATAAGTGCCAGCTAACTCATGTTCAGGAAACTTGGGGGTTTGTCCTTTTTTCTTAATGCTGAAATGTATTTGCGTCTCACAGGTTTAGAGTTCAGTCTGGCAAAAAGGTCAGATGATTTTCAAGTTTCTTCTAAGGAGAAGTGAGTTGCTTGCCAAGTTTAATGTAGTCTAACCTAGAAAAACAGAAAGTAAAAAGGTTTACTGTAGTGAGATGTAAATACAAGGACTTGTATTAGATCAGAAAAATTTGTGGGACTTGTGGCTTTTATATATTTGCCATTGCTGCTCTTGCTTTGTGTATTCTGAGCCTACCAGACATCAATGTTTACTCCATAGATTAGGAGAGCCTTACTAAGATCTATCCATGTTCTAACTAAAAAAAACCTCATCACACTGAATTTTCAAATCTTTTGGTGTAAGCAGCACAGAGCTATTATTGTGGATAACAGACTGAGAGTGCTGCCATGTTCTGCTTTTTTCTGTGGAATAGAAATCAGTGTGAATGATCCTGAGAGAAAATCTGAACTGTGCCAGTGATCCCTCTGGTTGAGTGGATCCATTTTTGTATCCTCTGGCTGGGTTTTAGGTAACTGAAATTAGTACTGGAAACTGGAATGGAAAAAATGTGTAATATAAATAAGTTAAAACATCCATAATCATAGATACACAGTATCTGCTTAATAATAAAACCAAGGCAGGGACTTAACAGCCCTTATAAAATTTGAAATATCCAAACAGAAGAATAACTAGAGAATTGACATAGTTGAGTTGGAAATCATGAGTGCTTTATTTATATTTCATTAGAAGAAGGTAATGACTTAGTGATTAAATAATATTATGCCACATTCAAAAGCACAGTCTCCCACTCCCCCTTCATTTCCTGGAGTTTGAGCCCTGTTTAAATCACTGTAGAACTGCTTGGCACTTAGTCATACTCAGACATGCCAGTTCATGCGCTTCTCTGTGATCCAGCTCACTTTCACGTGGCTGCAATTGTCTCGCACCTTTCATGCTCTGGAAGACTATTTTTCCTTTTAGCCCTGAGTTGAGTGGGAGCTACAAATGCAAGGCTTGGAGTCTGAGCAGCTGCATGAGTTCCCTTGTACAACACCCAGTTCTTATACCATACATGCTACTGAATATTATATTCTACAGAATCCTGAACTTGGAAGCTGAAAAGCCTCTAGAAATCATTTGTCTGAAACTAAAGCAATTCTACAGAGAGTGATTTGTCTCTATTCCACCCTGGGATATTTATCACAAGTTTAACACTTAAATTCATGGTTTGTGGGAATCTGAAAACATTTTGATCTTTGTTTTCATATGAACTTACTTGAGATTTTAGAACAAATATGAATAATGAATTTTTCTTCTCCTTTATTTGTATTTCCACTGCTCTTGAGGATTATACAGCAGCATACAACTTAACCAGTACAGTTCACAAATGTATTTTCAAACTCAGTGTAGAATAAGATACAATTTAAGGATTTCTTTCTCGCCTTCACAGTGCTTTTTATTCTTGTGATACAATCTTATTCTCAAAAGACAGAAATCCTTAATTTTTGGAACTATACGTAGGTAGTTATGGCTGGAAGACTCAAATCTGAGTCAACCTACAGAGGTTTAAAGTATTTTGTAAATGTGAATTTAATATTGTATTTAGCTAAAGTTTTTAGTTGAGGATGGTTCTTCAGGGAACCTGTAAAGATTTACAACATTTTAAGGGGAAACAGTACAGTATTTCCTGTCTTTGCTAGCTCTAGATAGAGTACTTGCTCTGGCAATTTTACTGGCTCTTCTTTCAGTTTACTGTAAAGTCATATCACAATGAACTTCACATTTTTCCAACAAAATCAAACCAGAAAAATTAATTCAATAGATCCCAGGGCTAGAATGGCTCCAGCACTTCATCTTATGGTTATTGTAGAACTGTTTTAAAGCTACAAAGTTACTAGAGGATGTTCTGCTTAACTTATGTTTCATTACTGTAATATAAGTGTGTTCTATTGTCTGGTTTTGTTCTGTTATTCTTCCCTTTAATAGCCACCTAAAAGGAACAGCCACTGAATTGCTAAAAATGAGGATGAATGACACATTGTAAGGAAAGAGGCTCTATGCCAAATTCCACACATTTACACTGCCAACATTTATCCACAATGTTGGCAAAGTGGAGAAACACTTCTGAGCTGCTCTGTTATTTATGAGACAGATAATTTTTTCTTCCTGGTAAGATGGCGCTGGATAATCTGATTTTTGTCACCACCAGTTTTTAGGGTGCCATTGGGTATCACACTTTAAGCCTTCTGTGTCTCTGGTTCCTCCATCTGTAAAATGGAAGTGATACTACTCTGAGACTGAATTCAGTTAAGCTTCATAAGTACATTTTATTTTCATGTGAGGCATTATTGCATATTAAAAGAATCATTGCTTAAATGAATTTAGTACTTATTTACCCAGGATTATGTGATTTTTTTTTTTCCATGAAAGCAGTACATGTTGAATTAGCTTGTTTTACATCTATTATAAAGTGTTTGACAAAATCAGGTATGACAGTTTTCTTCAATTTCATTTGAAAAATATGACCATACACACTTAAAGATATTCTGCCTCATTTGTTTTTTCTGGAATCATTCCAGGATCTGTCTGCACAGTGAAATACCATGTTTTTGTGTCTTAGTCCTTTCCCCTTCTCTCTGCCTCCGCAGTATTTTAACTACACTCTGTTATTTATCTAAACTGTGTTATTCTGTATTCTAATTCAATTCATAGGAACAGTGTTGTTTTATAGAGTCTTAGTTTATATGCAGTGATCTTGCTCCCTGCTCCCCTCCCTGCCCCGTGTCCTGAAAAGACCTGCAATGCAGCTTTTCCTGGTATTGTGAACTCCCGGCACAGAGCATGGAGTTAGAAATGTGTGCTCATTCGGTGAGGACGTTAGTTTGAGCAATGTATACTAAGGCTTTGTACGTTTGGAAGTTAGTTACTGTGTAAGAGATTTCATAGAGAAGTTCATTCTGAGCAGTTCCTTAGGCAAAAAAAGACAAATTCATACTTTTTGAGATATCTTCACAACTGTAGGCACTGAAAGCATGCCCGAGGTCCTGCAGATAAATATTCACTGTAAACTTAACATGGGCAGTTACACTCCTACATAGAAGCTGATTTTTCATCCAGCTTGAATGCTACACAGGAATAATGCAGCTGGGCGGAGGCAGGGGAAATGAAGAAAAGAACGATTAGAGTAGTTGTTCTTCAAAATCATAGTCCAGGTTTTCTATTTGTAGGAAAAGGCACAAAGTTTTTTAAATACCTTGAATAAATACATAAAAATACTTTACAGTGATATTTGGTATCTGCTACAGTTCTCTTCAAATATTTTCCTGGTGTGGTTTAAGCATCATGTATGCACAAAGGGAAGGGTTTATCCTGTTGCCTGTGGTCAGTGCTGTGAGACATACTAATTTCAGTTCATATCCAGTGCATTCCCTCTTCCCTAACAGACAGACCAGGACTCTAAGGTTCAGGCCACTTATTTGTAACGCTCTGATTGCATTACAAATGGGAGTAAATTTAATTTGGATTTTGTTTGTTTATTTCAATAATCTAATTGTTATTTTTGCTTTTGAGTTTGTGTGGAAGACAGAGCATAGCAAAGAAGAAACAATGCTTCATTTTGTTTTTATTTCCACTTCCACGTATGCTCTCTTTGTATCCTTATAGTTTTATTTCTTGAATGAAAATTTTAACATTAATTTCACATTCAAGATTTTTTTTTTTAAAGTTTTAACAAAGTCTTCTTTTGTTTTATTCCAATACAATGTTTTCTCTTGTGCTGTGTTTGGACTTATTAGGACATCTAAGCAAAAAGTAAAGGTTGCTTTTTTTAAAGGTCGTGCACATTCTGCCAATTACACACATTGTTGGTGAGCCAGATATCTCCAGGAGAAGGCTTGTGAAGGTTGCTTGAAAGTGTCTGGGATTTAAAAACTGCACTGAGTAGAAACTCATAAAATACACTCTTTATGCAGAGAGAGTTCTTTGAGCGTAGAGGAAAAGTCTCTGGGGCTAGCAAAGAAAGGTAGCAAACTATAAAAAATATTTTTAATTTGCTTAGGATATAACTTCATGTACTATATGCAGTGCCTGCAAAGTGCAGTATCCAACTCTGTAATAGAAGCACCTCAAGCTTGAATTTGACCTGAACTTGGTTGAAAATAATTTAGCCAAGTTGAACCATATGTAAGTCACTTATATATTTTTTTTTAATTTACAGTGTAAAGTTTAAAGTATTTTGCTGTGATATCAGTGTTGAATGTGTCCAGTAAGGAAGGGATTTTTGTGCAAATTAACTTTAGCATTTATAGTTTCCTGATCTTCAACTGACTTTTTTTCCAAGTTCAGTCTTAGATTGCTGCAACAGAAAATCACTTTTATAAACAGAAATAATGTAATTAACGCTTAAAATGTTAAATGATTAAAAGCTTGTGGAGCCCTAATGTACACAATGCTGTCAGTTTAAAAGATGAACAACTGTTAGTTTTCACATTACTTCCCTTGCCCTGAAGTAGTTGTGTGCGGACGCATGTACCTTTAGTATCACAGGAACTTCTAAAGAAATCTTTCTTGTCCTTGTGCTGGGCTGTTGGACCCTCATGTGACATGGGACACAAGGCGTGGCTGGAAAAAGGAGTGTGCATGAGGAGTGACTTGACCACCTTATGAAGCCTTGGAGGTAAAGAAAGGGGGAATAGAAAAAACAAGTGCGATCAAGACTAATAGAATTGCAGTATTAAAACACCACCTAACAGGCTTGCCTCAGTTTGAGGTTCTTCTTCCTTAAATATACAAATAAGAGATTTGTTAATATAAAGTAAAAATATAAATCCCTCTCTTCTTAATTTTTTTTTTAAAAAGTAACCTTTAGTTAGTTTCTTTATTGTAGATCACACAAATGGGATGAGGACTTTTTCCAAGATGAGGGAACATGAAGATGCTACAAACTGTATTGTAGGAATTATCTTTTCTAAAGGAATGGCTACATCTTAAATGAGTAATTTCCATTACACTAAAAGTAATCAGACTGACCTTCAAACCATGCTAACATTGAATTATTTGGATTTTATGAGTGATTGATTATATGCAACAGAGTTGGACTTCATGATTGATAATTCACTACTGTTATATGACAAGTCCCTTATGATAAGGTACAGATCAAAACATGACTGTGGTTAAAACATCTGAGGAATTTTAAATAGCAAGCTTTTCTTTGGTAGATGATAGGCAGGAAAAGTCTATTTAAACCACCTATTCAAAATAATTTTGAAGTACATAGCAAATTTTCCTTTACAGTCTGATGCTTAGGAGTTCAAGGAGCGTTTGGACAACGCTTTCAGGCACATGGTAGGATTGTTGGGGTATCCTGCGCAGGGCCAGGAGTTGGACTCAATGATCCTTGTGGGTCCCTTCCAACACAGAATATTCTATGATTCCATGAAAATATGTAATAAATAAGTGGCAATTAAGAAAATACCATCTTTATTTGCAGAAGAGCCAAGTGATGTAACAAGATACATTTTATTTCAGGATGACCTAAGTAGGACATTAAGGCCAGGGTTTCCAAAGATTCATTGGTTTGACCTTCCTGAAAACTTTTGCTTCTTTCCCAAAAGCATACTGTAATTTCTGTGACCTCAATTAAAAAGTTCTTTAGTGCAGAATTCAAAGTCTTTAGGGACTTTGTATAGAGTAAGTACATACTGTGTGTTACTAATGCATTTTAATAAAAGACCCAATTTTATAAATAAGACATTCAAACCAAATGTATCCAAGGCTGACTTAATTTTACTTTTGTGCAGGCCTATGCAAACCAATAGCTGTTTGAAATGACAGAGTCAATAAATAGTAGTATTTAATGAGATTTTGGTAACCAAATAAACTTCAGACAAGTTAGAGTTCAAGCCTTGTGCAAACAGGTGCAATTGAAATGGCTTGAATGGATTTGATTGTTGAAGTTTCTTGGGAGGCTGAAGGAGACCAAGATAAAGCTTTCTTAAAGGCTGCACAGAAGGGGCAGTTCCCAGTGTTTTCCCCCAAGGAATTTTAAGATGTTAAGTTTTACCTCCTGGGAAAATATTCTATTTGAAATGTTATAAATTTGCCATTGTTGCACTTGCCAATATTGTGTCACATTTGCAACATGAAATTTTCTAACTTACCACACATTAGCTTGAAATATTGTGCACATATACAATTAGAAATTATTAAATAGGGTTCAGTTAAACAATCTTCCACTGACAAGCTCAAGTGGAATTTTATTTCAATAAACAAAACCATTAGGAAGCCATCTGCTTGAAAAAGATCTAGGACTTGGAATCTAATATTTGTGTCTGCATTACCTGGTATTGCATTGTTGACTCTTGTATTCGTAATTATGTGAAACTCACACGCAGGATATAAAAATTTAGGGATTTATATAGTAACTCTAATAAATGTTTCTGGTTATTTGTTTGCTGCTATAAATTGTGAGAACACCAATCAGTTGGTCTCCTAACTCTCATTTCCCTAAAGAACTGTAATGTTCACAGTCTCCATCACTTTCCTAACCCAAAATTATTTTTCATAAGTTAAGTGGAGAAATAATGTCATACACATGGCAAACTGTTAAAAACCTCATGTTTTGTTACCTTTAACTTAGCAGTTTCCCATTTGGTACTTTACTTTGGATGGTATATAAAGCCAATAAGCAGGTGGAAATTGGGTCATAGGAATCTTTCTCGTGCCAAAAACCAACTTAATGGAAATTGTTAAACATAGCTGTATTTTGTAAAGCTTTACTGTTCTCATCTGACTTTGGCATAATATTCTGTATTATGTATGTTTGAAACAATTGTAAATTAATGCTGAATCCAGTTGGCTCTTGTCAGCCCCTGTCAACAGCAAACACATTTTGTACAGATATGTTCACTGGAAATAGGAAGTCTTTTATTTGAAATGCTACAGCTTTACTTTTACATTTTTATGATATTTAAGTTTCAATATTCATAATCTAGACAAGAGCTGAAGCTGTAAAATTTGTCTACTGAAAGCTGTTTATTAGCTTAATGCTGACTTGGAAAATTATTAAATAAAACCAGGTTTTTAAGTAGGACTGACAGTTGAATAGGTTATATTTAATGCTGTACAGAAGTCTTAAATTTCCTGCTATTTTCATACCTGACTGTCCTTAAAGACAGATTTTTTGAAAGTCATTACACAGCAACTGCTGTTGTACTGTTGCTGTGTGCTTTTGATATACAAATGTGGCAATTCAGTGAATGAACTCAGATGTTGACTTTGACGTCCTGAAATGAAGGGCTATTTTCTACATGAGTATGGAGTTCCAAAAGATATCTGAACTTCTTATTTCCCTCAGCTTTGCTTTTTCTTGTTCTTCTCCCTTTAAGATCCAAGTCTCCAACTCAAATGTTTTTTCAAGTAGATACTCATCAAGAGAAAATAAATTAGAATCCATTCCCTACTATTCAGAGTACTAGTTACAGGTCTTAGCTATTTGAAGTATATAATTATTTATTTGTAATTAAATGGATATGTGCTTTATATAATCATTTTTTCTTTCAAAAAAGAATGTTCATGTAAAGATTTTAAAGCGCATATTCTATCCTACACTGAAATAAGTGTGTTCCTTTATATAATTGAAATAAAAATCAGGTTTATATCTGCAAGAAAAAAAAATG
>WEKY01029373.1:52014-74373 GCA_013390045.1 Picathartes gymnocephalus | reverse complement strand
GGAATAAACTCTATGAATCTCACTAGCTGAAAATACACTTGAACAAAATTTATGTTTCCTCAGAATTTTTAGATAATCAAAATGATAAAGATTTATGGAAAGAGACAGTAATAAAATTCCAATAAAGGAATCCGGACAGTAGCTTTATAAAACTTGTCTGTCAGGTTTTCCTACTTTCGTGGCAAACTTGTCTGCCAGACTGTTGTGTGTGATTTGAAATACTGGGGCTTCTGTGATCTCTGCTGGGGGCAGACCACTAGACAGACTGCCTTGGAGTAAGGATGCTATTCCCTTTCATCAACGCATCAAAGCTTCTTTTTTTTTTCCCCAATATGGAATACAACTTCATTTCAAAATTCTCCCCCGAAGAGAAATCTTTCCTCTCTTCTCTAAATATGATTGGGCAAGTACAAGGGACATTCAACAGATAGCCCAAAATTAAGGAAATGGTTAATTTGGAGTTACATCTCTACAGTTCCCAAAATGCATAAAGAACGTTTCCAGTGACAGATGTTAGACATCTGAAAAATTCACTTCTGCTAAAAGAAGCATCCTGAACAACATGAAACAGCTTCACTGCTGCCTGAACAACAATAGCAAACAGTCACATACATGAAATACTGCTC
Organism: Picathartes gymnocephalus; assembly: GCA_013390045.1. Taxonomy (NCBI): domain Eukaryota; kingdom Metazoa; phylum Chordata; class Aves; order Passeriformes; family Picathartidae; genus Picathartes; species Picathartes gymnocephalus. The sequence goes on along the minus strand of WEKY01029373.1, from coordinate 73,747 downwards.
AACATATTCTGCTTTAGAGACAAATATGAACACATGTACTTGTGGATATTTCAGAAGAGAGATACTCTGTGTTGAGATATTGGAGAGCTCTATCCTTTTTTTGGTCCACTTTGGTTGTCAGAATATCTATTTTTTTCCATATTATTTTTGAATGCAAATCCAAAGGCTATTCTCCCATCACCATTAGTGTTACATTTATATTGAAACACTTCAATGCCTCAGAGTCAGGAATGCCCTAGCATCAGGAGTGCCTCACCAAACAAATGTTCTGGAAATAGAGTTACTTGTCTCTCAAGGTCCTTGCTTAGCTGATCAGACATGAATTGTAGACATAATAAATCTTAGATAAAACTAGTGATTGCCTGGGAGATGAATTTCTCCTGGTACAAAGGAGATGATGAAGAAAATTCATGTGACTGTTGAGTTTAATGAAGGAATAAATCCATGCTTTTCAAAGTCTTAAATTGACTAATCTGACAGAGTTGGATTATTTTAACAAATAGTGTGGTAGAAATCTTTCAAATCCCATTTACAGATCAATCTGTACTGTAAACATATCAACAAATTTATATAGTGTACTCTGGTACAAGCAGCATTCTAGCCATTTTAAGCAGCAGAGTATGGTAACAAGTGCACAATAACTAAAGAGAAGCAGGAGTAATTCTCATGAAGCCACTCTCCAAGAACATTAAATGGATATAAGACCAAAATACAGGGAAGAAATTTTCTTCCATTATTTTTTAGTAGCAATTATTTGGCCTTATTCAGGAAGGACCAGTTCCTCTTTCAATTAACTTCATCTACAAGAACTTACGTCCCAAGTCTTTTTGTGATACTGATGCTCGTTTACCTCATACAGAACAGCATAACTGAAGCCTTCCAGCTGAACAGCTTCCATATGGTGGTAGGATCATTGAAACAGGAAATAAAAACTATTCTCATTACTGTGATTTCACAGCTTTTGGTTAATATCTTCCATCAAAGCTGCATATCAACATTCTTCCCAAGGGAGCACAACCATGACCAAGAATTCAATTATCTGAAAGGAGAGATTCTTTTTAGTTTTATTAGACACAGTACAATCTCCCTACCAACTCCTTGTTATCTGACACAGTGATTTTTTAAAAATTTTAACATGTTTCTTCTGATGAACCTAAGCCAATTCAAACTCAGGGAAATTTCTTTTTAAATATTAATTTTTGAACAAGATCTCCTCTCAGAAAGCACTGTCCTTTCAAACGCACCCCACTATTCAGGTATATGTGCAATTCCTATTGACTTTAAGAGGATTTGAAGACTGTGCTTAAGAACTTCAGTAAGCTGGTATGGAACAGGCAAGTGCATAAGTGCTTTCAGGTGGGTCTTTAGCAGCCTTAGCATGTAACACCAGAAAAATCACACAAAAGAAGAAGCAGACATTTTGAATTTGAAAACATTGAATGCTGCAAATCTTTAGCATCTCATATGCCAGCATTACTCTATTTTATTAACATAGAACACAGTTCCAAAATAATTGTAAGATTATAAGGATATATTATAAGTGTATATCTTTGGTATATACTTTATTATTCTGCCTATCAAGAAATTATAGCCGTCATTTTACGTATTTATCAGCATGATGCCTGATTTCTCCAATCACTATAGCCTTAGTTTTTTGAGAAATAAATAAGATAATGACATCCTCTGTAAGTTGACAGCACATGCCCTTGTTCAGAGTGGACTGTTGTATGTAGCATTTCTAACAGCTTTGATGAAGTGAAGTATTACAGATTTAAGAAACTCATTGCAAGCAGACTGTTTTGAAATTTTTGAATTAAATAATTACTTATGCATAAGAAACCATCAAGCTAGTACATGAGGATGTTTTTCTTTTATGAATAATTTCGAATGTTGCATTTTGATGATTAATAAAACTTTCATATTTATGTAAAAAAGGGAAAGAAAAACAATGCAGTGAAAAATGTTTATTCTTGTTTCTAACATTAGCTGCCATCATTTTTCTGAATATAATAGGATCCCATAGCTCCAAGTTACTATTAAAACAGTAACATTTTTTGTATGCAAAAATGTAAAAATATTTGGTGTGAGAAATTCATTTTAATGTAAAAAAAATTATATTCATTTCTTCTGAATATATTGCAAGCAGTATAATTTCTGTGCATCTCCTTAAAGGAAAATAAACAATATTAGTCCCCTAAAAGGAATTTCTCTGCCGATCAGGAATAATTCAATCACATTTCTTGATTAGCAACAGTGTAAAGTTTTTACAAGGGAGAGATGAATCAGGTCTTTACCTGTTTTTCACTTATGCCATGACACAGTGTACCAGAGGCATATAAAGGACTCATGAAACCAGGAAGCAACCCAAAGCTATTTCTATGGAAACAAGCTCTGGCTGCAGGGAAAGCAGTAAATCGATCTCCTTCATGTTGTGTTTGAGACATGTTTGGCTGTTTTCAACATTTGGCTGCCAGGTTACCTAACTAGCTAGTGTCTCTGGATTTAGTGCTACTGACTGAATTCCTTGCAATACCTGACAGACAATGTTAGTTATGTAAAACAAAAGCAGGCAGGCACGTATTCTTTTCTTTTCTTTTTTTTAACTGCAGAAATAGTGTCTATTGACTTTTGCTATATTGTTGCACATTGCAAACCTTATTCTTTTCTAAAAGATCAAACCCTCAAGTAAGAAAACAAATGAAGAAACAAAAAACCCCAAGCCCCTCACAATAACAATAACAACAAAACTCCACTTGGGGTTAAATTGAGCTAGTGTAATCAAAGTAAAGCTAAGCTTCCCTTGTACCCCAGGCCCCAGAATGATGCCATCATCAAATTGCTGTTGGTAACCATAGGCTGCAGAGGGCAATGTCCCTCAGCAAAGTACTATGCTTCCCAAAGAGGAGCCAAGTCGACCTTTTAAGTGCATATTACTTTTTCCTGGGTTGTCAGTTGTTTGTAGTGTGAAGAATCAGGTCTTAATCACATTAAAGTGATTAAGGGAACACTGGATAAGTATTCTATGTGTTTGGTGAATAACAAGCTTCCCACAACATTTCACATGAAATTAAAAGTTGTTATTTCACAATTTAACCAATAAAATAAAAACCTGAAAGTCTGCTTTTGTTTTAACTGAATATCAGGAAATTCAGGATATCCAATGCAGATGCAGGATGCAGAACCAGGTGGGGATAGATATTCCCTTCTTCTTTGTGAAAGAAAAAAAAAAGTTAACCAAACTCAGTTTTTCCATGAAAATATCAGCCAGCTATATTGGAGAGCAATGTCCAAGATTTAAGGAATATAAAGACTGCTTTTCTATTCAGTCTCTCTACAGATGAACAAGGTTGGAAAAACTCCATGCAATATTGCTAACCACAAGCCCTCAGAAAACATGAAGCCAGTCTCTCCACATTGTATGACCAGCTTTTAAACCACAAAATTTTCAAATAGGAATAAATAATGTACTTCCCTTATTGATTATTTGGGTCTGATACACCTTCCTCAGAATAAGAAGTTTTTTGTTATGAAAGCCAAACACGCCCACTGGTCTGCAGGACTAGAAAGGAAGAGTTCAATGGAAATGAATGAAGTAAAAGAACAGGAAATGGGGATAGAAATGGATAATGAAGTTCAGTAAGAGAGAAAAGTGAAAGGTTAAAATGCAAAAGGGACTGCAGTTTGTATGCTGTGTAACATGGTGTTTTGCCTATATTGCTTTAGGTCACAGAGATGGTAAAAATCTCTCAAAAAAGTCATTCTAGCCTACTAAAAACGTGTGGAACGCTGAGTGTTGAATTCTAATGTACACACACCGTACAGCTCCATGCTGTCATTCTCTGACTCAAAGACATATGAGCATAGATTGCTTGTTTGGTGCATTAACATCAGAGTTTAGTGGACAAGATACTGTCTACCTCCATCTGGAGCTCGCAACAGTTTCAGTTAACTACATGATGTTATGACTAACAAGTTGGAGTTCTATAAATATCTAATATCTGCTGCAAAGTTATGAGTGATTACTCCAAGAAAAGCACATGGAGCGAAAGGAAAAAGACATTAGAGATTTATCATGATTTTCGATTAATGGTGGAAAGAAAACTGTCAAATGAAGAATAAAATAATGAGAAATATCATCAAGTTATTTCATGTATAGTCAGGTATTCAGATATTCCAAAAACTCTGCCTAACTATATTCTCAGATACTAATGCAGTATTCATATCCAAAATAACCAGGTTTTTGGTATTTAGGAGAACATAAATACACTGACTTTAAATTTCCCATCTCTTCCACCTACTCCTCCTCCCTCAATGCTTTTAACACACACTGAATATTATTTTTTCCATTGAGCTCTCTTCTCAACACCATTCCCCTCTCTTCTCAGACATAAATGAGGTGCTGGGCAATGTTCTGACGTCAATGTGGTAATTGCCCCAAGGGGGGAAACAGGAGTTTAAAATAGAAATAGAGACACAGACAGACACATTCATATAGACACCTGCGGGTGCCAACAGCACTGATAGACCCAGACTTCTGGGAACGTGTGGCAGATTTCAAATGCCACATTGCTCTCTGAGCCCTGTATGGCATTGTTCTCCCTGTGGCCTGGCAAGGATTGAGCTACAAAATTCAGGACTGGCCTTGGACCTGGAGCTGCTCCAAAGTTTACCAAGATGCATGGGTATGGCTGAGGTCTGTCTCCAACTGCAACTGATTTTTTGTTTGAAGGCTATATCTTGCATATTATACATGTACTCTTGCTTTCATTTATTATAAGACCAAAAGTATTTACAGATCTCTGGGTAAGTGACAATGTAGTGTTTAATTTCTTCAACACCTCTAATGGAAAATCTCCTGAAAAAGTAGTGGTACTACCACCAGCCACACAGAGTATTCTAGTCTGTCAGAGTTAAAAGAAACAAAAAGGCATACCATCTAAAAAAGAATGCCAGAGATAGGAGGCAGAGGTCTGGATTTATGTCTCTTCTCCATTTCTGTTTTAATTTACAGCAAACATTAATTAAATCCAGAAAAGGTGCAGAGTAGCTAGATAAAGAAATAAAAAACGGTTTGTGAGCAGATGCTAGAAAGTTTGGCTTGTTTAGTCTAAAAAAATCATGTCTGAGAATGCATGTACTGAGTGTTTATGAAAGAATCACCATATTAACTGTCAGATAATTAGCAGGAAACAAATGGGAATGACTTTTCAATGAATATACTTAGATTGGAAATTGGGAGGATTTTTAATCATCCTTCAACAGGAGTTCAGGCATGTCCTTCTAATAAAGAGATTTTTGGGATTTTTTAAAAGACAGCTTTATAAATTTATGCCTGAATTTAAAAACAAACAAAAGAAGGTAGTTCTTTGGAAAACAAAGAGAAAATAATTGTAGCTCTTCATCAAAGAATGCTAAAGATCAAAACCCATAAATGAGTTCAAGAGAAGACGAGTAAATATTTTCAAGAGAAATCCACAGAAGATTTCTAAACTGATAAAAAACATGAAACTGAAGAAGAAAAAGCACACTGGGGAAACATCATATATATTTACCCTGTTGTTACTTTTCTCTCATGGCCTGAAGGTGATTTATAGCATAGATACATGAGTTTCTGAGAGAACTCTGTACCTAGCAGATTTTCTACATAAGTCATACCTCTGTTTTTAAGTTAATCCCAATGGAGTTGAACAACAAACTATATTCAAGTTCTTCTGTACTCTTAAGAAAGAAGTAGAGGGAGGACCAGGAGACCTGCTGCAGTTTTTCGTGTGCAACTCCACAATGCGTTGGTACTTGTGTTCCTAATTTCTTTATCATCAGACCAGTGTGTTCTGCTCATTTTTGTTCATCTCCAAAGAAAATTCTTCCTCCAAAATCCATAAAAGACTCTTTCTTAAACACTGCTGGGCACTAGATGTTGCCTGAAAGTACATCAGTCTTTAAAAATCAGATACAGTGTCCATCTTAATCAAGAAGCAGGCAACCTGAAAAGAGGCCTTAAATATTTTGTGGTCTTCCTCTTGCAAAGACATTGGTTTGGTGAAGAGACCAGGGATGTCCCATGCTGGGCACAGTTGTTCCTTCCAATAGACCCAACTCAGGACACAGGTGAGACCATCAGCCAAGCTGATCTTGCCTCTGCAGAAACATTCAAGAAAGGGCATAGCATGTCTCGACAGTGAGAAGTGAGGAAAAAAAAGTATGAAAAATAGCTCTGTGAACAACAAGATCAGAGAAGGAGATTCCCCTGTAGCCCTCAGAGGACCCCACGCTGGAGCATATGATCATGCCTTGAAGAAACTGCAGCCCAAGGGAGCCCACACAAGAGCAGGCTTCTGGCAGGAACTATGGCCCATGGAAGATCCCTGCTGGAGCAGAAGAAAAGTGTGAGGAAAAAGGAGAGATAGAGAGAAAAATTATGAATGCAACACCTATTCCTCAACCCTCTTCCCTGTGTCTCCCTGGATGGTGTGGTGGTAAAGGAAGGGGCAGTAAAGGAGTAAGCATGAGCCCAGACCAAAAGGAAAAAAAAAAAAAAGGAGGAAGAGGTGCTAGTCCAATTTTTTTCTTACTACACAGCTCTATTTTAATTGGCAGAAATTTAGTTTCATTTTCCTCAAGTTGCATCTGCTTTGCCCACAACAGTAATGGGTAAGTGATCTCTTTATCTTGACCGACAAGTTTTTCATCTTCTTTTATCTACTGACTTATTGAAAAGGACAAGTGAGAGAGCAAGTAGGAGTCTAGAAGCTAGCCAAGGTCAAAACACCTCATCATTCAGGCCAGTTCTTGTCAAATATACTGAAAAAATTGCTTCCAAACAACTTGAAAGAAAATTTTGGGAAACAGTGTTGCTTAGTAAATCATGTTTGAAGAAAGTATTTCTCAAAAGTTTTTAATTTCTCATTTCTTCTTTTGTTTTAGCTGTGATGAACTTAAAAAGGGAGGATTTAAAAAAAAACCCAAAAAACCAAAAAGCCCTGTATTTTTTCATGTAGGCCCCCCTATTTTTAGGTCACTCCAGTTCTTGCAATTTAATTCATATTGTTAATGCTTCCATTGTGTTTTTTGCAGCCTTGTGAGAATCATTTCCACGTAGTATATAAAAAATCAAGTTCTTGGAGTCAGTCTGGGCATCTCATGATAATTAGAAAACACCAGGTCAACACTATGGACAGAAATCTTTGGAGTAGAGCTTTTGACTTTTAAACCTCATATTGACCTCCAGCTGATGTCCTCACTGACATGCACTGCAGGAATTTGTGTATCTGTCAAAAGAACAAACACAAGAAAAATATTTTGTAGCTGCTGCACAGAATCAGAGGACTGGGAAGCAAAGTGTGATGGAAGATGAAGGGAGAGCAGTTAGCTTCCCTTGCAATTTTCCTCTTTGCCCTTGTAGTTAAGGTATTAGAAAACATCAGCATAATCTTTCCCCTTTGATATGAGCTAAAGAAAGAAATCTTAATATGCATTGTGGGACCTTGAATTAGCCACAGCTTTTTTGTCACTGAAATAGCTGAAGACCTTTAAATACCTAATGCTATTGATTATGAGAGTATAGACTCTATAACATTTAATTTTGGGGGTGGATTAATATGTAGGTATTGTCAACAAGGGTTTCCCAGGAATCCTTGCAAAGCCACTCATCCTCTCTCACAGTCTAGCACTTTTCTGTAATTTCCAAAATTTAAACAAACCACACTCAGATAAAGACGTGTTTTTCTATCCTTTTTGAAGTCTGACTGTCTTGGTGATAGGACGTTTCAATCTGCCCTCGTGCTGCAAGCTTGCCATCTTCCTCACTCTCTGCCTGCCAAAGACCAGGCACTGCCTTATCCCAGCTCTCCTTGCCCAGGAATTGGACATGCATCAACCTCCCGTTCCTGCTAGGGGAGTTTCCTCACAATTAGGTGTTTTCTCTTCAGTAGCGTCCAAGGCAAACTGGCAGCCTTCATCTCTGTTGCCCACAAACATCTTTCTAACTGAATGTAACATTCTGCAAACTGAACAGACAAAGCGGTAATACCATCCATCAGTCATAACATCTCACCTTATTTGTTTAAAAATCTCAGACACATCTTTTAAGACACTGTTTCTTTGTATACACTCACACAGAGGTCTTCAGTGCTGAGTACAAAAGCATGAGTTGTTGGCACATGTCTAACTGCAGAACTAATCCCACAGTTTGCAACTCAGTTTCCTTTTTCTAAATGCAGGTGTCTAGTGGCACTCTAATTCACATTATTTGTTTGAGTGAGTTCCATTTTGTAATACCAGGAGTCCTGTGAGTGCTCTTCTCCTGATTCCACTTCCTTCTGCCTCTAATTCTAACAGCAGTTTTCCTCTTACTTTGTATGTCATGTTTCTTCACATCCTTGCAGAGTGTGTGTGCAAGGGTAAGGGTGCATGTAGTCCTGTTACACAAGAGTGTGTGGACTCTTGGGAAAACAGCTACTATGCATGGCACAGTAAATTATAGCCTGGTTTTTGTGGCCATAGAGGAGTATGAAAAAAAAATGCTTTCCAAATTTAAGTCTACTTCTTTATTTGTCTGTATTTGCAGTAATTTTATGCAGCATTAAATTCAAAGGTATTCTCGCTACAAAGAGGAAACATACTCTGGTAGAAAAAGTTCCATATATGTCCTAGAGGTGGTCAAGCTCATATGCTGTTCCTGTGTGCCATTTGCTAGTATTTAAATGGATATGGATTGATGCTTTGCCTGGGGGAAAAAAGAGAAAAAAAACATTAATGTTAACGAAGACAAACAAAAATGTTAAATATGCTGACGTTGCTGAATAGCATGTTGAGGATAATGAAGAGATCTTTCTTGACATTTCAGTCTGTTATTGTGCATAAATTCAAATCTATTTTGACTAGGTATTTAAACATATATCAAGATGTTTAGTACAATAAATATTGGTAAGCAGGATGGTGATTTATTATTTTTTAACTGGAAATAATGGATTAAGAAGTCATCTAAAAGGATACTTATTACAATGTATTTAGAATTCCATGAAAAAACAATAATTTATCTTCGTGTTCTTCCTTTAACTTGTTCTAAAATTGTCTCTTTCATTACCTTCTCAAATGTTTCCTAAACCAGTATGTTTGTACTGACCTGAAGAGATATTTGAATAAACTGCTTCATTTTCGAGTCTCCCACTTGTAAGTTAGTGACACACTGCTACCTGTAGAATTCAAGCTATTTTCTTGTCATTTTCCTTACTTAATACAATATCAGTGGCATGGTTGAACCTGGAATTTTTTATACTGTATTATATATATTAGCTCAGTTAATTAGAGCCTGGTGCCAGTAACACCAAGGTTGAGGGTCCAATCCCCATATGGGCCATTCACTTAAGAGCTGAATCTGATGATCCCTGTGGGTGTCTTACAACTCAAAACATTCTGTAAAATATGCTGTAGACAAAATAATTTTATTACATCAAGGTATTGTTTGACGTACTTTTTTAAAGTCAGAGAAAACTGTAAGTTATTAGTGACATGGTTAAAATATATCGTGTCATTCATGTACTGGATATCTGGGTGTTTTCTTAAGATTACCTCAGAATACTTCACAGTGACACCAAGACTTTTGGTCTTCCTCAGGGTTCAAACAATGTGTTATTCTGATGCTCAACTGTCGTGTTCCAATGTGGGGAACAGTGAGGAGTTCTTTTAAAAATGGGTGGTCGAGACGGAATTAAGCCAAATGCAGCAAACGTTGTATCTGAGAACGTTTATTTGTAACGAAAACAAGAAGGAAAAGGAGCTGTCGAGACGGAAAAGGGCTAGAAGAGACAGAAAAGAAGGAAGGAAAATGGAAGAGGAGAGGGCGAGAGGAGAGACAGAGAAGACTGAGAAGAAGTTACCACGAGTGAGTCAGGGAAGCGCTGTCGGTGTCCAGATGGCGGGGTGTGCTCTGACCGGGCCTGCACACGGACTGGGTCTTAAGGAACCTGTGCGGCTCTCAGAGAGGCCTGGCACCTGCAGCGACGGCGCCGGACACGCGGTGAGTGGGCTCTCTGGTGGGAAGTCCAGGAGCCTGGACAGAGTCACGGCGAGGGTCGTGGAGACTGGCTGGATCGGGGCAGCAGGGTGGAGTGGACTGGCACGGCAGGGTTGAATGCGAGCAGCCCGGGCAAGGACACAGGGGCAAAGTGGCAAGGCAGCGGTCAGGGATACAGAGAGGCAGGGCAGGCATGAGGGCAAGCAGGAAACAGCAAGGACAGGAGAGCCAAGAAGGCAGACTGGGGTCAGGGCAAAGGACGGAGAAAGCCCCAGCGAGCAACAGCACTGAGCCATGATGCACTTTTGGTTTTTTGGTCCAGTCCAAACTTTCTTTGCCGCCCATTGGCAGAGACCTTTTCACGCCTCGACAGGAGAAGTCCCTCCGCAGTGTCTCCTACTGAGTGCCCCATGGAAGGTGTTGCCAGGCCAAGTCTCGTCAGAGACAAGGTCTCCCCACTCGGGGCTGTCCCTGCAGCTGGCACATGTACACACCCTCCCGCCTCATGTCTCTGACATCCCTCACAACCACGGCTGAGGCAAACTAAAATGGCTGAATCAAAACTGAACTGGCTCCTCACAACATCTTATATTTCTTTGTTAGCCTATTTAAGTATCTTTTGTTTGAAAGAGGCAGAACTTTCTATAGGCATGCTTGATACACGATATAGTCCGTTTTACTGGCTCCAGCCTTGTTTCATTGCAAGTAGATGCTTCACTATGTTTCCTGCCAGTTACTGCGACCAATACTTCCTTTTGTGACCTCATGAAAACATTTTCTATTTTCAAAACTGTTGATGAAAGACCTTCCCATTATGGCCTTTCACACCAATTGGTCTCAGTCAAAACACTCCCACTATTTTTAGGAGAAGATGACAGATTTCATTCTAATATATGGCAGATGATTTGTTCGGCTATTTACTTGCAATGAAAATCATTTACTATTTTGAAATAGACATTAGATTACGGGCTAATAAAACATAGTTATGGGATAATATAAATATTAACTTTCTCCCTGTTATAATGTATTGGAAACCTTTGGCAAAGTAATTTGAACAATAGATACAATAATTTTGTTAAGATTAACTTTCAAGCAATAAATACCAAAAGGTTACCCACATTCTAAAAATCACTCCTAAAATTAAAACACTATGTATACTTACACGTCCACACTTAAGGCACGAACTGAAAACTTTTATATATATATATACACATATATATATATATATATATATACACATATATATATATATAGATATGTAAGAAGCAGAAAATATGCAAATAATTCCAGAGACAAGCACAGTACTGAGAATCTGTTATGACAAAATTGCATTTCTTTCTTTATTTTGATTGGTCCAGAGACCAGGGCAAGAAATACACTGTTTCCAGGAGTTTCATCCACTCCTACTGTCATGAAAATTGTGACAGCAAAAAAGACCACCTGTTTTGCTGACTTATACTTTTTCTGGATAATAAATGTCAATGTAAAACATCTAGGACCCATATTAAAAGCCTTACAACACTACTTTTGCTTTACACATTCAGAAGTTTACTACCTGTCCTGAGGCGAACAATAATTTGAGCAAGAAAAGATTTAGTGTTAGATCAAAGCTGAAGCACTCTTTGAGACTAATGTCTCTTTTCAAAGGTCTGCATCTGATCTGTGTCCATGGATCAGGCCATCTCATGAAAACTATTTTCCTGATGAAAAATAAAGGGATGACTGATGAATGAGACAGGATTCAGAGAAAATGGGGTCTAGATAATGAGATCCACTCATACAAAACTGTACACTTTAGAAGGAATTGGGAAATTTATTTCTGTATTTTAGACTTTGTAAATATATTTTTTCATCCATATCATAGCATCATTTAAGGGTTTTTTTTTGGGACTCTTTTCCTAGACAGGATAATCAACAAATTTCATTAATCTATTTGGATTGTGGCCTAAATTTGGGAATATTTCGACTCTGTAGTATCTGGGACCAGAAAGATGACATTATTAAACAAATGCAACAGACAGATGGACCAGTAGGAAAATATTTGACTGTATCTGTGATGCCACAAATTGTGTCATCCCAGGAAATGTTTGTGTCAGCCTCTGACAGCAACTTCCAAACTTTACTGTGCTCTGGAGCTTTCGGGTTTTAAGGAAAGACTATCTAAGCTTCAAGTTTGAAAATGAGCAACTTAATTCCCAAACTGCTTAATTTTCATTGATTAATTGTTGGAGCAAATCACATAAGCACATTCTAAAATGGCAAGTTCACACGTTGCATTTTGCATACAATTTGAACCAGCTGGTGTATGATTTTGCATTAAAATGGCAGTGGATTTTAAAATCTGCTGCTCTTTCATCATTGTAAAGAAAAAGAACTTTAAAAGCTAAAAAGACCATTATGCTCAATCCCAAAGGAAGATGTGTCAGATCAGTGAAATTATACTGTAAATTTATGTGGTAGAAATGTTGAGCAGCAGAATCAGTTAAATGCGAAGAAGATATTTATAACTTTTTGAAAATGTATGGAATTCATGTGTCAAACTGCACCTGGCCTTCCATCTGAGAAATCAAGGTGCAGTATGGGTTTTAACTTTCCTTTCCATTTAGGTAGGACGTGTTGCCCTGAAGTACAAAATTCTGAAACAAAACTGTGGTCTCCTTACTACTGTAAGAATCTGGGTCCATCTCTGAACAGCATTTTTGTCAGGTAACCTTACGCGTTCAGAACTGGGAATACAATTTATAATCTTCAGCCTCAGGAGTACAGACTTCTACTTGCTAAGCCAAAGCAGTAACTTAAAAAGTAAAAAAATCTTTTCAGTGACAGAAACATAGCATTATTCAGAACCAAATCAGAGCCTAATGCAAAGAATAGATAGAGAAGAGAGAATGTCTAACTCAAGGTAATTGCATTAAAATACCAGCTCTCTCTGGTCCTTATCCAAAATCTACTGGAATATACTAAACCCTGCTTGTACCCTTTTTGCCACCATGGTCCTCTGACTGTTATTTTGTGCTGTCAGAAGGCAATGCAGAGATATATTTTAGTAGTACTCAAATGTGCAACTTTCATGAAAAACAAGGATATGAGGGAAAGTGTTTGTTACAAAAGCCTAATTGAGTTGTTCTTTGGTTGGAAAAAACAGCATTCAATTCTTCACTTCTCTGAGGCTCTCTTAGTTGGGGAATGGAAACAATATGTAATCGATGCCGAATTTTGTTGGTTTTTTTGTTTTTTTTTTCAAGAACAGCCTGCGATAATCCCTATGTGGACCATGTACAAAGCTCATAAGCAACCAAAATAGGGACAAACAAAAGCTGTGCAGTCTTCTGGCACTTTTTGTCTTCTACTAATCACAGGAAGTGCCTTATAGCCAAACACAACTGGGTCCCAAATGAACATACTCAGTTTTTCAGGGAATAGCAGTTCACTATTCTATTTTACTTCTGGGATAAACTGGAAGAAAAGCTTTTTTTTTTGTGTGTGTGTCTTCCTTGGCCTTCAATCCTTATTCATGCATGCACCTTTTTATTTTGTTCTCTGGAAAGTTATTCTTCAAAAGCTGCAGAGATCATGCACTTCAAAGCAGCTGGGAGATTCTGCTAGTGCAGGGCACAGCCATCTGCTTACACAGAGTGCACCACGACTCTTAGATGGATTCAGGAGACCTAGGTTTAATCCCTAGCTTTCTAAAGGAGTTCTGGCACCATACTGGTATGTGCCTCAGTTTCCACAATTATCAAATGGAAATAAGTGTTTACTATATAGGTGCATAATGTGAGTGTGAATTAGAGTGTGAAAGCCATGATATTGCCAAGTATCTAAAGTGAAGTTTTTACAGTGACATGAATATAGAATTACTTTTTCATACATTGCACTGTCCAATACTAGGTCAAGATGGTGCTGACAAAATTGTTTCTATGTTCTCAAACATGAAAGTACAATTAAGAACAGAAGCAATAAAAATACACTGAAGTGGAACAAAAAGTTCTGTTTTAAAAATCAAGCCAAACAATTTTACTTGTATCCAAAGCATCTTTTAAAAGTTAACTTAAAATTGAAAGCTGAGACGATTTTACTGAAAAGTCACGCTAATCACTAGCAACATGGAACAAAAGTTGGGGAATAAATTAATTTGTCAGCCAGGTGGCCTTTAGTGTGTTTTCCTGAGGCCAGGGATGCATACGGCTTGGAGAAATCCATTTTGTCTGTAACCCAGCCTGCTGAAGCAGAACTGCAGTCCAAGTAGCAACAAGGTCATCAAAGGTTATTTGTCACTCTTTCCTAACGAGCTGTTCAGACTCTTTGGCATTCCTATGTGGTGTAAGTACTGATTCAGGCCTCCCAGGTCACAGTTTGATATAAATGATAATCTCACCTGCTCTAAAATGCCTTGACCATCTGTACACCTTTCTCACAGTCATTCTCAATCCCTTGGAATAAACACAACTGGCATAGGCTTATGCATCCCTTCACATAGATCTTCTCAGAGGAGAAACAATTACTCCACAACTCATCATCATTACATAGAAGCTATTTCCAACTCTACTTTCAAGCTGAAATCCATCCTCTAAAATACACAAGCATAGCTATAATGAAAGTATCTTTTAAAATCTGTGTTTGTTCTGAAGCAGTCAAGCAAATTAGTGACATAAACATCAAAATTATACTTTTGTATGCACAGATGAGCATATTCCTGATAATTGATATGTTTTGTTATGTGTAACTGTACTTCAGGTTGGAAAGCGGCCAGTTAAATTAAGAAGTGCCAAAATTTAAGTTGCCCAAGCAACTTCAGTTCTTCTCCTAGTATATTTGCATATTATGAAATAGTTAACTACATAATTGTGTACTTGGGTTTGTTTTGGTTTTTTTTTCCATGGACCCTTTATCTCTCCTCAGAAAAAGCTGAACATTCCTTTTTTGTCTTCTTCAGGCTATGTGTGACTCCAGGCATTATTTTACTTCACTGTCCACTGAACATATGAAGGCATATTGAGATTAAACTAAAAGTGATAACTCTTCTATTGCCAAGGTACTGTTTGGTATTTTTTTCAAAGTAATTCAAATTCTATGTAACTCTTTTTTTAATAGATTCTCTATCAACTTACATACAGCTTTGAATGTTCAGTACTTCTGCAAATAATAGCCCAAGTGTTTCAAGTTGAAATAACTAGCAATGAAGAGCTAGATTCACAAAAAGATTAAGGTGCACTCACATCTATCACTTAAAGCAAGCTGCACAAATCACTGCTCAGCTGCTGCTTAGTTTTGTTGTACTCACATCAAAGCATGTATGAGTCAAATTGTTGAAAGAGCTGTAACCTGATATTCCTCATTGGGCAAGGGGTATAAACTGAGCAAACCATGCAGTGTTGTATTAATGACCATTTCCAGATTTACCATTGCACAACCAGGAACTTTTTTTTCAAAAAAAAACTTACCTCCTTCTGTGCATGCAGTTTTCTCCTCGATGAAAGTATATTCTCCATTCCACTTAAAAC
The DNA here is from genome assembly GCA_013390045.1 of Picathartes gymnocephalus. NCBI lineage: Eukaryota > Metazoa > Chordata > Aves > Passeriformes > Picathartidae > Picathartes > Picathartes gymnocephalus. The sequence continues at coordinate 58,228 of WEKY01029373.1, read as the reverse complement.
TTACAGTCAGTGCCCAGTCTGTGGCAGAATGAACTTGTCAGGGAGAATTATTTCTAAAATTAAGGAAATGGATTTAGTGTCATTTACTTAGGATCAAAGTGATGTGAAGCCTAAGAACATTTGTGAATACTGAGAAAGCAGTAGGAACAGGAGAACGGGTGAGCAGGATGAGAAGTGATCACAGAAAAATTGGCCTATGTGTAGCTTTTTATTTACTGTTCATGGATATTTAAGGTTGTTATCTGATTAAGCAACACATTAACTTTTGAAATATTTCTAGATCATTATTCCACCATTACTTCTACAGTTACACAAATTAACATAGATATTAACCTACTTGCCACACCAACCATGAATCAAACACCAGCGACATCCTGAAAGAAATTTATTGACCATTTATAGGAGAAAACACACAGATGTAAATGAAAGCAAATATTTAAATGCAGCACATTCTGTTGAAGATAGAAAGTTTATGGAACTTGAATTTATTAAACTCTATTTTTATGAAAATTAAAATGGCAACAAGAGTATCTTAGAGGACCAGGGGAGTCTGATTCTCCAGTGTAATCCTTTATGCTTGCTCAGTGAGTAACTGTTACATTTGTTCCCAATGCATGTAACATGAAGCCATGCTAGATCGCTTTAACTAGATCAGGCAAGGCCAAAAGTGACTCTCTCTTGGGGTAAATAACATAACTAAACCTGCCAGCTAGCTGCACAAAGATGAGTACCTCAAAGCCCTGAGTCAGGCCCCAAATCAACCTCCAGGGGCAGAGTTGGCTGCCCAAAACAGTTCCATGGAAGCCAGACTTCTGACCAGAACGTTCTCAAGCAGAGCTTTAAGAATGACCATCCTAGGTGAATTAGGCATCCACCTCTGGCTGTAGGAAGACAACCCCTTCCATTTTCAATTCACAGCTACAAAAACTCACAAAGCCATAAACACACCTCCTGTAAAATATGCCAACAGCTCTTGAAGATGTTCCTTTTCAGAAGCTTGTAGCTGGCATATGGGACGAAATCTTTTGCCTCTTCTCTGAGGGTTTAGCCTATACCGTCCTTTGATACAAACTCCAGTTGATGGCTCTAGAGTATTTCTTGGTATAACTATTACTTCTGTTCTTTCTTTTCAGTCAATCCAATTGCAGATGAAGACTCATCATGCTAAAGAGGAAGAAGAAGAGAGTGCCCAGGAGTGGAGGCATCCACTATCAGCTCTCATCATGTTTTAGTAAACTAACCATTGTGCTTAAAGCACATTTTCCCAAGCAGATCCTACAATGAAACGGAAAAAAAAAAAAATTAAAAAAAAAAAAATCCAAGTTTGTAAATCTATAGGTCTGAAATACAAACAAGGTACCTAAAGGGCAACATAGTCTGGGTGTGGGCAATTCTTGGAACATCCACAAGGAGACATTTAAGTACCTAGATAAGTATCAAGAAGCTTTTATTGCTAAAAAATAGAAGGAGCGGCAAAGTTAGGTAGCGAGAAACTGAACTGGATCTTGGATTTGATGCTACTTTAAGTGCCAAGGTATTTTTGTAGGGCCAACTCATAGCATTCAGCTATGCTGAGTTTACATTTGTCACAGTTGAGAGGAAAAGGTAGCTTCCAAACCAACTTTTTTACCTCTCTTATTCCTGGGAGCAGTAATGTGCCAAACCACCCACTGGCACATATAAATCAAAAAATCAAAAGCTAGCAGGTGGAATTATGGGTAAATGACATGCAAATAGGGCTGATCAGAACTGGCTTTTCTTCATTCCTCCAGAAAGAAAACAGAGTATTCTTTCCTCAAGGCTTTCTGGCTAAGAATCATACAAAAGATAGTCAAGTGTCTATAATCGTTTACTATTAACTGGGCTAGACTGTGCAAAACTTGCTTCTGTGGATGAATACTTATTCAGAGTAGTCATTGAGTTTTTTGTTAGGTTGTTTTATGCTTGGGATTGGTTTTTTTTTTTCTCCTATTGAAACTGGTAGGTTTCTTTCCTTGATAAGTTTTTATTAATATGAATAAAGACTGTGCAATCAAGCCAAATCCGTATTTCAGCTACACAAAAATATAGGCTTTGTAATTTTCTCTTGTTCATGCCTTTTATGTTGGGAATGAGCTTGATCTCATTCCAGCCTCCAAACATAATCTAAGAGTTCACAGAAGAAACCAGGCTCAAAAATGTCAAGCACAATATAAATGTGTGAAAACATTTTCACCTAAAAGTCATGCAATATGCATCTTCCAGTTAAAAATTTGACCCAAAAGCAATACCTAAGTATCCCAGAATAGTTTATTCTGGATTTTAGCTGTCTTTGTTGGGAAGCTTGTAATATGGAAAATATTTCTTAGGGTGCCCAGATTTTTAAGGTGTTTAACTCTTTACTTATGAAAGGTTGCATGGTGGATACAATATCATCTTTTATCTCAAAAGTTGGTTTTTTTCCAGGTTAACACTCAAATAGTGGTGAATAAATAAGATATTTTTTAAAGAAATAAATCAGCTATGGCAATTTGAGAACTAGAAACCCTTCGTTCTGACAGAGAAACAGTATCAGGCTATGCTTTCTTCTGCTTTGACTAGAGAAATCTAGCCTTGCCTATAGACCTTCATGTCTACTCCAATAGCATTATCAAATACTAGAGTTATGCAGGAGGCAAATCCAAGATGTTTTTGCCCTTACTTACCCAAGGGATTGTATTGTATCCTCTTTGAAAAATAAAGCATTTTATGGAGAAATATCCCCAGCTTTCTGGATGAAAAAGGATTTCATTTCTCTAGTTAACTACTTTTAGTTGACTATCTAGCAAAAAGTTCCAATGATTTCTATAGTCATCTGCTTATATTTGGTGTTCATTTTATTCAAATATAAACTATTCCTCTCCATCATACAGAAATACTTTACCATTGCACTCTATGTGTTACTAGACATGATGACAAAGGACTGAAAGGATAAATTTCTTGCAAAAAAATCAAACTGACTAAAAAATCTTTTTCATCTTCCACATAGCAAATAAATTTTTTTCTCTACTCTTCCTTTCTGTAAGATGACTGATAGAAAATATATGAGTTGGAACCATAAGCAGTTATAAGAATTAGCTTCTTTTCTTGCCTGGATTTGAAGCTTTTTGTCGGTGTTTTGTTTTTGTTTTTGTTTGTGGGTTCATTGGTTCATTTGTTTGGGGCTTTTTGGGTGGTTTTTTGTTTGTTTTTTGTTTGTTTGTTTATTTGGTTTTTGGTGGTTTTTTGTTTATTTGCTTGCTTTGGGGTTTTTTGTTTGTTTGTTTGGTTGGTTTTTTTAAATGTTTCTACCTGGGTGTGTATTATTAACTGAACCACCTGACAGATAATTGAGTTACCAGAAAGAGTTAACTCACAGTTGTCAGGACACTTATATTGTGCTATATTAATCATTATCAAGTTATGAAGTCTTATAGCAGAGGTACAGCCTCTTTGGCTTTCTTGTCCTGCTCACTTTCTTTTGCAAGAGAGTTTAAGATCATGATGGCACGCTTGAATATAACCGTAAAATACTGGGAAATATCCAAATTATACAATAGCTCTAGCTAAGCAAAAGAATGAAATTTTCTGAAGCAAGGAGGGAACTTCTTCAGCCAGAATTTGTTCCTTGCTTGACTGGAACTGTCATTTTCTGGTCATGCCAGTATTTTTAAAATTCTCAGAGTTGGCACATACCAGTACAAAGAAAATCAGAAGAGGTAACAACTGTCAAAATTCTGGGGTTTGTGTAAGAATTAGAAATAGAAGGTTTTTTTTCTATTTCCTTTTAAAGAAGACCATTCATATGGAAGACTCTCTGCTTTTCATAGGCAACCAGACTTGTATTTAGCAAATTGTTACTTTATTGCCAAATCAAAATTGATTTCATTTTCAAAGGGTGAATTTTTTTAGAGAGCCTTGCATCAGAATAATGGATTGATTTAAGTTATGTTGTAAAGTCAGTACTGGTTTATTTCCTTTGAATGTAAAATATAGGAAATTTAAGCGCATACATGTTAAAATTCAGTGCATTACTCACAAATTTTCTTATGTTCTTTAGTGTATTCTAAATGTCAGTTCACTTCTTGTTGCTTTGAAATGTATGTGCTATTTTTGAGAAATACCAGAATTTTATAGTAGCTTGTCAACAGTAATTGCCAAAAATTGAGAGACAATACTATTGTGCCTCCCATTCCTCTTTAGCAACAAAAAAACCCAAAAATAGCAAGACCAACTGAGAAGATGAAAAACTAGAAAACCTTCTGAAAACAATGGGAGGCAGCAGGATTCCAGAATGCATCTGGTTTCAGCCAAGAATATCGTTTCCCTTTTTTTTGCAGAAAGGAATCTGGTAAAAACTCAGAGTACAATGAAACACACTGGGAAATGGTGCAACAGACCTCCCATGTGGATCACAAAGCACAGCCCAAGTGGAAAACAACAGTTATCACATACAGAACAACCACATGAAAGGGAAAATGTTGAATCCACCAAGTGACATCCTGCCCATGATGAATTTGATCACCTGTAAAACAAGCTATCATCCTTTTTAATTAAAATAGAAGGAATTCAATCATATGAGCATTTAATTTGGAAACTTTTTTTTTATGACCAGCAGTTTCTAGATTTTTTTTACTATGTATATTTAACAAGTTTTGATCATGTTCCCTGAATGTGTTTCCTGCAATAAAGCTCTAGGATCAGCTCTGCTTCTTATTTCATGAAGTTTCATATACATGTCAGTGACAGGCTGTTAGGGGCCATTCAACACAAGAGTGCTTGACTTTAGTTAAAAAAATTATGTGCTACCACTCTATGTGAGAAGGAAGAAGAATAAAATGTTTCCATCTCACTACTGAGATCAAGGTTCAAGGCTGTGGATGACCTTAATAAAATGTATTTAACTCAGGCCCTTCATCTGCCATGCCAAGGAATATATCACCATGCAGAACCAACAGGACAACTTAAATTAAAACATGACATGAACCTATGAAGAAATGAATAATGAACTAGTTCTCAACACTTTCTGTTGCTGTTGCTTTCAGGTAGAAGATGAGGTCAGTGTTAGGTCAGTGTTCTGAACTTAATCTATCACAGCTTTGGATGTATTTAACTGGTATCAATTTACCAATCTTTATAAGTAAAAATATTCACAATACACAATTAAAAGTAATGAGATCCTCTTGAACACATATTTACAGAGTGCACAACACCAGAACAGCTCTGACAGGGCATTTATCAGTATGTGTTTTATTTATAAATATTTACCTATTATACTGGAAGACTTATTAATAGTCTTTCCAATCCCTTGTGCATGATAGGCTTTTAAAAATAGGAGCTGCAAATATGTTGACCTGAAAGACCAGGCTACATTCAGAAGGTAAGTCATTTTATGTCTTCCTATATTTTCTAGCAGAAGAATAATCATTAAAGTGACAAGTTAATACTGTTGTAACAATGATGGAAACATAAAGGAGATAGAATGAGGCAAGACTGGACTGCTCTGCTAGATGTCACCCAGATTTTACCGAAGTGAGAATGCTCTAGGCTGGAACAATTTACCTAAAAGCACCATACATGTTCATACAGAACTCCAGAATACCCCACAGACTTTTATGTAGTGCAGGATGAGAATTGTTTGGGCACACTACCTAACTCGCAAGTAGTAGCCACTCCCTGGCAGGACCCTTCTAACACTCCCCTTGAACCACACATATTTACCACATGACATTATCCCACCAGCCAGGACTAAAATATGTCTCATAAATGAATAAAATATTTTTCCTATAAGTTATGGGACAAGTTAAGGACAATTTGGGTCATGAGTTAAATATTGTGTGCAAACTGCTACTACAGGGTTTAGGGGCCAAATGGAGCACAATGTTATGCTGATGTATTTGGATAATTTAAATTTTTTTTTTTTTTTTTTTTTTTTTTTTTTTTTTAATGGTTGGAGGGGGAGGATATTTTGGTGAGCTCCTAGAAGTTCTTTATTTATCTCTCCAACTGCACATTAAAGCATTAATATTTTTTTCTGTGGAGGGATGTTACAGATGTGTTTGAGAATCCAGGCATGTGCCAGTACAAAGATGTACAGCACAACACAGTGCAAGTTAGAATATTTGGAGTATATCTGTTCAAAGGCAGGAGGCATGGGACATGAGGCCCTTTCCCATGTCATTGGGTCAAGGGACACAACACACTTTATTCATTTTAT
>WEKY01029373.1:25186-51946 GCA_013390045.1 Picathartes gymnocephalus | reverse complement strand
ACAACAGAAAACTTGTTCTCTGCCGTACAGTCTTCAGAAAAGTTCTCAGATAAAAGGAATCCCTATAGGTCAGCACTTTGTTACCAGACAGATGTCTCAAAAATCTCCCCATGCAAACTCTGAAAGTCACAGAGGAATGAAGCCAAACTTCACTTTCCGATAAAGCAAAAGCTCCACAATAGGTAGGCAATGTCAAGAGTAGTTCTCCAGAATTCAAGCAGTTTGTATAGATAGAAAAGTATACGCTAGGCTGTACAAAGAAACTCAAAATGCACAAAAAGAAATTCATTCTTTTATGAAATCTACTCCTTAGGTTTGCGTTTAATTTTCTACAAAGTATTGGGCTCACAGTCCTTGCATTAGACTTTTACATATATCTCAGATGCAGACCTTTTCTGTACTCAGCTCTGGAGATGAAGAAAATAATCTCTTTAAGACCAATCACTTTAATGAAGGAATGAGACTAAACGAGGCTGTGAATCTTTCCAGAGAGCCGTCTTTATACTGTTAGTGCATCCTCTTCTGTAATAGCTTTGGCTTTAAAAAGACATATATTTCCAAAGACAGCCATTTGCAAGTTGAAATAACCCTGCAAAGAAGTGGGAAATCTATTTGTGGCAGTGGAAGCAAGATGGCTCTGCCTGGGGCTATGTGTGTTACAGCTGTCACAACCTCTGCCTTGTAAAAGCAATATTGGAGAGAGACTCTCAGTGCGAGCCGGTGGTAAGCATGGCCTCCTTTGCCTCGGTCAGGGCAGCAGAGGGCGCGTTAGCAAGCTTCCACCCCAGAAGAGTTCAAATTATGGGACAATGCCAATCTGAACACCTGTCCTTTCTAAACAGCTTTTCGCTAAGATGCAATTTGAAATTAAGCTGAATGAAGCCAGGACAGTCTGTGGTTAAGATCTTGATAAGACTGAGCTAGATTTTGGAAGAGAACCAATAGGACAAGAAGGTAACAAAGAACTTTTGGAATAACTGTGTTGTCTTAGGGCTGCTAAGATTGTCTCTTTTACTGTGGAATCACTCACCGGTATCTTAGGGCTGAGTTTCATCTGCCAGGACTCTAACGGGTGGCAGTGATTCACAGCAAGGGCTCAGTGCCTCCTGCCTGCTGCCACAGGCAGAAGCAGAATTGAGGAGGATATGCTGCCCTCCCCATTGCCTGTGAGGTGCTCCATGAATGGTGTGATGCTTTGTCATTTCTCTTTTATTATTCAACTGGTTAAACTGCATGGTTCCCAGTGACACATAAACCAGTTTTCAGGGTATTTCATGTCTGGGAAAGTTATAAACAGGCAGAAGAGGCCTGTGCTGACTATAAAAGCTTGGATTTTACTCCATTTGTTCCATTAATCCTTTAACTGCATTCTTGAAGGAGTTACACAGAATTGAGGAGGACCCTATACGACCAGGCTGGAAAGGAAACAGCAAGAGGAGAGAGGTAAAGGACAGAAACAAACGAGGAAGGGAGCAAGGAAAAACAGACTCCAGTCTCCAGAGGGTCACATCTGTCAGTTCACGAGGGGCTGACCCTGAGCACAACATGAGCACAGGTACTGAGGAGCATTGGTCTTATAGCTGAGGCCACTTTCTTACACTGGGTGCTGTAAATCTGTCAGCAAAGGCTGATTCACTGCTGTGAATGGAAATCAGGCCAGAGGAATAGGTTCCCTTTCCAGAGGCCCATGGCCAGTGAAGCTGCCTAGGTGGTCTGCAGAGCATCCCAGCATTGCCAGCATATAAGTCAATGGTTTAAAACATTCTTATTTCTTTAAGCTCTCAATGCCAAACCACAGGGTCTAAGAGGGCATTTTTTTCCCTAGCAACCGATTTATTAAGGAAAAAGAAGCTTATAGTGAGATTGAAGAGCTACATTTATTCTTCCCTCCCAAACACCTGGAGTTACTTACCTCAGAACTTCATACCTTAAAAGGCAAACCAAGCCAAACATTTAGGCGAGACCAAACTTGGAAAACTTTACCCCCAACGAAGGATTGTTCTGAGATTCATCTGCACATAAAACCAGGAGATTTTAATGAAAGCCCCAAAATAACCTATAATTATAATTTGTGCTATCTCTCAAGGAATAATAAGCATTATTACTAATGAAGCAGATAATAATGGGGCACCCAGAAGATGGAGAAAACCTTTTGTAGTTGTGTGTAATTATATATAATTTTTGGCCATGACTTCAGAGTAATTCTGAAACTGAGTGAAATTTTTGGTCCAGCTATTTGTCCTTGCATGATTTAAAATTGGACTACTAATTTAGGAAGCCAAAGAACTTACTTTGCTGTGAAGTTTAAATTAAAATATGATATATGCCTTAAAATTATGAAAGTATTTTTTCTAGTGTTCTTTGTATGACTTTTTAACACAAAGCAGAAAGATTAGAGCTGCTGCTAATAACTAACGTGCTGCAACATATATCTACCTGCAATTCGTGATCAATGGATACTTCTGAGAACTTGAAAATATGAAAAGAATGTCTAATTCCTGAGATTATTTTGACAGCAATTGAACAATTCTGTTAATCTTTTCTGTTAAACACAATATTGTACCTGAAATCAATGTCAGAAGAAAAGAAAGATTTCCTACTTCATAAAAATAGGGTTTCTATTATTTTCTCTTCTGTATTTTTGTTATGTACCAAGTATTTCCTGTGTCCTTTTCTGAATGCAGAAGGATGGTAGAGGATGGCACAACCCATTTTATTAAAGAGGTAGAATTGGCAACTGCCTAGGATGACAACTTGTTTTACACAGGCATGCTCTCTATCCTCTTATGCTCAGAGATGCAGAATTAGCCTAAGTAACATTAGTATCATGGATATGTGTGGAGGTCAACAGAGGGAGGTGGCAAAGTGATGTAAAGGACAACTAAGACTGTGAACCTTTGATACAGGTGCATCACCAGCCCAGACATAACCAAAGAGAGCAAAGACTTAAGAAAGCCTCTGATCCTGGATCACTACATCTTGACCCTTTGGAGCAGGCTGTAAGTCCTAGCCAATTTTCCCTTCTTTTTCTCCCTTTCCATCATCATGCCAAGAGGAGTAAGAGATTAAATAGGAGTTTTTTTGAGGAATAGGAAGAGGTGATGCATTCTCAGGGTGGGTCCAAAAAGGCCTGGGGTGGACCAGAGGGAGGAAAAGGGACAGAGATTTTAAGGAAGAAGATGAGGGGATAGGAATGGGGCTGAGAGAGAATTTTAAAAACTACAAAACTACCTGTGGGTTCCCTGACTAACCACACAGTCTGATGAAAACCTACTTTCTCTTCCCCTTCTCTCAAATGAGGCATCTCTTCGCCTCCCTCTCTTTGTACCTTTCACTGAATATTTTCCCTTCTTACATCTCAAGAACCACTTAAACAATAAAAATTTTATTTTTCTTGCATTGTAAAAAGCCTAGAACTTGCTCTGTTTCTGTCAGCACCATTTACAGACAACTGAAGACTTCTCTGTATTTTGAACAACTTTTAATTTTGCCATTCTCAAAGTAAGAACAAACATCTTTCATACAGTCTAATTCCTGTCAGTATCCAAGTCTGTGGTGGTAGCAAGGGGTGAAGTTGCATAGGAAGACAGCAGAGCGCTGTGTGCGTATTCCTGGGAAGCTTCCTTGGTCTCTATAACAGGATCCATTTGGGAGAACCGGTCCTGTAGTAGGCAGCTCCTCAAGAAATAGCATGTTGAAGAAGCTGCAGCTGCATCTGAGATGAGGAAAACCTCTTTCTCTTTGGCTTCAAACTGTGTTGCTGTTGTCATAGGCAACAGTCTGTGCCTAAAGCAAGACCTTTCATCAGAGCTTACTGTCTGTACATTTGAAGTGGCATGCATCTAACCAAATGTACTTTTTGTATATTATTTCTTTATAGAGAGATTTACGGACTCCTGGCAAAGAATTTGTCTAGCTCTAAAATAGACATCCAACACAGATGAGATTAAAAGCTCCCTGAACATGCCCTAAAACGTTTGTCTCCCAAAAGATTGCCTCTGGGTTGCCTGACTCTTACAAAGACAATTGTCCACCCTGTCACACAAAATGCCTGAGTAGATACAGAGAAATGTGTTTGCCACCTATAGATAACACTGCCTTGTTTTGGGGCAGTATAATGAATCCTGTGGTAACAAGGACGAAGAGAATTTGCCCTCACATTTTTATTCTGAAAATACAGAATTTCTAACTTGTATGGCTATTCTATCCTATCTTTCATTTCCTGAATGTAAATTTTCCTAAGAAAGGTTCTGAAGGAGTGAAAGAAAAAAATCACCTAGAAAAAAAAAATTTTAAAAATGAAAATTGAAAATTCGAGTGTAATAGTAACAACTGAAATTATAATAATATGTGTAATAATTATAATAATTATAATAATATGCATATAATAAAAATAAATAACAGAAATTATACTAATGTTCTGAATCCAAATTTTTTTCTCTTCTGAGAACTTTGTGTCAAATTCAGGTTTATTATAAAAGAAGAGGAAGAGGTACTAGTACTGGCTACCTTGGAAGAGGTAGCTAGTTAGAAAGCAGCATCAATTAGGAGAAACTTTGCAAAATGTCTTCTTCCCATGTAGCAAAAACGTTTTCAAAAGAACTTGCTGTTAAGAGTTCTGAAAATATTATCAGAGGCATTGAAATGGGAAATCAGTGCTAAGAAGCTTTGAAAATCTGATTTTTATGTAAGTGTTTTTTAAAAGGATAAAAAGCATATGTACCTAAAATACCAGTTTAATGATTCAGCAGTTCCTGTGCTCATACACGCCCAGGGAAAAAAGATTTTTTTTCTCCACTGGGGAGAAGTGAGAGATAAATCTGCTAGCTGTATATCCAGTGAATTTGTTGCAGCTTTCTGATTAGTATAGTAGTCATTGCTGTTCCTTCAATGATTCACACAAAATATAATGATTTTTAGCATACGAATTCTCTTCATTACTGGCAAGGTCATGTTTAGGTCATACCTATGGAACCAAGAAATTAACAATATGCTGCTAGCTTTCTCTAGGCAAAACATTTGTTTTGAGCATTTCTACACCCATTTCCTTTTTTTATTTCTTATATTCATATTTTCTTTACCACAACAGGAGTAACAAATTTGCATCTCTGTTGGGATGCTATGTTCCCTCTTTTCAGATGGGTGATTTTTGTCTGAGGAAAAGAAGCCTATGTCTAGCTAGTGCAACAACAAATTCCTCTGTGCCAGGCACACATACAGGTATGTGAGCCTTACTAAAGCTTTAGCTTCAGAACATGACAAAAATCCACTCTCTTCCTCCAAAAGCAGATCCCTGTGTTGATTCAAGAAAAAGATTCTTTTTTTTCTCCACAGTTGCACTTGTCACTGAAGATACTGCTCCAAAATATTCTTGTTCAGCATATGGGAATTCCACAGCTCTTCTGTAAAATGAAATACTGGGACTTCTCCCTTGCTGAGAAATCCCACTTAAAAACTCCTTTTTTTTGAGGATTTATCAATATTTCATTTTAAAAAATCCCTTAATGACTTTTCTCAGCTGAAAGCTACTAGCTTTGCTAACTTTATTTGTAACAATATGAAAACAATCACTAATTCTGGAGTCACGGTCAGCATCATTCCTCATCTTTTGTTTTCTTTCCTTCACACCTGCCTGGGACAATTAAATACTGTATAGAGTGTCAAAGGCACAGCCTAATATTTGCAGAACAATAAGATTTGCAAGCCCAGGAAAGCTTTGATTGTCTGTCTGTAAAGGCCATTTTCTGCATCCTTATTATTCACCTATTATGTGGATCATTTCAATCACTAATTAAGGAGATGTCTTGTCTAGTTTCTTCAGTGTTAGCCATGAACATGAAATAGTATGATTTTAATCAAAGGCAGAGTCTTCATTTGAAATTGTTGACCTCCATACACAGATTTTTTGGTAGTGGCTGATTTCTGAGGTCTATATTGTAAAGGTTTATATCATTTCTAAACAAGCACCAAGGTTCATTATTTTTTTTCTAATTACTTCAAAACTATTTTATTGCTATGTAATAAGCAGAAGAATTCTTAATGGCAATTCAAGAAAAAAAGTTCCAAGACACAGGTTAAATGCTTATGCACTGCAGACTCTCTGCACACTGTTGGTGTATTTGATAGCATAGTTGCAAACCACGCATGATCTGTCTTCTCCAAAGTCATCGTCCCAGGTCTTGCATATCAGTTACAACAGCTTCCTTACATCTCCTGGCAAAAATGAGGCGTCCAGAAATGCCTGCTCTTTGAGCAGAGCCCATGCATGGTCTTCCCAAAGGGATAGAAAACTTTTGTGAAGTCCCCACACATTTGTAGATTAACCAAATTTTGCACTGTGTGAAGATTAGGTGAATTATAAGAACTTTCCTATCTTTTGTGTGTCTCTTACTGGACTTGCACTTCTACAGGGGTATTAAATCTGGCAAAAACAAAGCACAGTCTGCAACTAATCACATCAGCTGATGATTGCAGCAATAGCCAGGTCAGGACAAAGTCACTGATCCATTTAGCACAGCTTTATCAGAAAGTTTATAAAGTTACATAAACAGATGTACATAATTCTAAACTTACCATTACTAACAGACCAAAAGATTTATACTTTAAGCAACCATCTTTCACTGCCTCATATATTGTGGGGCTGCTGAAGATGGGGTTTAAATGTTTTTTATGGCAGAAAAGTTATTAATATTTTAAATTTGGACATCTTCCCAAACTGGAGATACTCTGGCAAATGGTGCACTTGTGTTTTAATTCTCAGAAAAGTGGAAAGGTCTTGCTTGGTTATTAATGATTGATTTGCTATCCTTTGAGATGTCAGATTGTTTTATGGCTAGTAATGTACTTTTTTTCATACCGCCGGTCAGCTATAGTGTCCTATGTGTAGCTATGACACAACAATTACTATTTAAGTCTGCAGCGTTCCAAGTGTACTTTTTATTTTTCCTTTTTTAAGGCAATTTACTTGATTTCTTCTGTTGTTAATACTGAGTGAGCCCCCACTGGTGAGCAATTAACTACACCCCTGTCCACTGAAACTTCCCAACTTAGCTGCTTCATCTCCTTAAACTGTCATTGGATCAGCCTATTTAATACAAGTGCAAGAGTTCTTCCTATCTAGCCTCTCAAGATTAAAATCTCTGTCTTGTTTTTTGAACACATTGCTGTCTTTGGGTGGTACATAAAGATTAACAATTAGAGTCTGTGGATGCCTGTGTTAAAAAACTGTGCAAAACAATAAGTAAAAAAAAATACCCTCTAAAATTCTTATTAGTTTAGTACTCACTCTCACCTGCTCAGTACCCTCCTATCTTACTGCCTACCCTACTCTAAAAGCCACATTTCAAGGCTTAAAAATCAGTCATCTTCTTTAACCAGTCACCATTTACATTTACAAAATAACTTTTCTACCAGCTGTGAGTCTTGCAGTATAAGGGGCCAAACACTCCCAACTTCTACAGGATGATTGAAGTTAACACTTCTAGTGCTTGGATTTCTTTTTTAACAATAGGATTTCCTGTAATGTACAGTGTCTGTCATAGTACAGAATTAAAGGGCTGGGCAGCAGTTATAAAAATTTAATAACCAACTTCCTATTTCAGATACAATGTATCTGCCCACTTGACATGTGCACCTGAAATTATCTGAATGTGTTGATTATTCCTGCAGTCTTGAGACTGTCCTCTTTTGAGCATGGCATAAGGGTTAACATGCTGACATAGAGCAGCAATGGTTAGAGAGGCAAATGGTGGTGGGGAACATCCTACGTCTCAGATGAGGTAGTAGTAAATGTTAAATCCTTACTGATTAACTTCTGACTGGACATGCAATAAATAATTTCAATTGTTTTTAAGCAAAGGTCTTCTGTGTAAGGATAAGACTATGTTATTTCTTGGCTAAACAAAAATAAAAATTGAACAATCAAAAAGCATTTTGGAGAGTGTAATTTGTTTGCAAAATAAGGTATTCTGAGAAACCTTTCAAAATGTGTTCAATCTGCCAAGCAATAAATAACATTCACACCTGATTTGTTTTAAATTAATGAAGTCTACTGTAGCTACCAGTTTGGAGTAAAATGAAATTGTTTCCCTACACAGTCAGAGTATCATAGATTTTAACAAATAGAGACACTCAAATCATTTCCACAGCAGTGAATTGAGTGATTTAATGATGCTGAAGAAAGGTAAGATTGATTGAAAAGCTCTAGAGTATATGCCGTCTCTTTCTCAGACAGCAATATGTAAATTGAAGACAGAAAGGTAGGCAAATGAAGAAATATGAGAACATCAATCAGGCCTTTTTTCAAACCCCTATACTGCTGCTAGGTCTTTGTCTAACATGCCATAGTGTTGTCTGTTAGAAATAGAAGAGAACTTCATTCTTGTCAGTAAATAGCTACAAAGCCACCAAGCTGGTAAGGAGCGAGTCAGCTGCAGACTCTGACAGGTCTGTTTATTGCCGTGTGGATGTTTATGTCAACACAATAAATAGATTTTATCATCACAAATTATGCCCTTTTTTTGTTTTATGTGGCCTACATCCATATTTTTCTTAATTATAATAGATATTTTAGTGAGGAAACACTTATCCTTTACATTGAGAAGAATATGGTCCACCTTTTAAAAAAAACAGAACTCAAAATACCATATATAATTACAAGGTGAGTGTATATGCATAAACATAATTGTCTTACAAATACATATGCTGAAAATGCTGCAAGTTTTCTTAAATAATGGTGCTTTAAAACATTGTCAGAGAAATAAAAGGATAGTTGAAACAAGTTAGAGCAGAGTGAAATTAGTCCAGTAGTTAATTTTAGGCTAATACGAGCTTAAAATACATTGCCCTACAAACTATTTCTTAATCACCATGTGGTCCCAAGGAGGTACACAAGCTGTATAAATCTATCTGCCCGAAGAATAGTCTCACTGGAAGGAGATTCAAAGTTAATCTGTTCTAGTCTTCATTCTTTGATAACAAGCAGCAGGTTCTAAGAAAATACATGAGAATGGGGAATGAGAGAAGATAAACACATCCAGCTTCCAACAGTCAAAAATGTCAGGACTTCCGAAGCCAGCAGTGACTTCTTGACTATTGTAATTGGGTTAGGATGGATACAGTTTTCTTCATAGCAGCCCATATGATGCACCAGGTGACTGGTGACGTAAACAGTGTTGCTAACATAGCAATCTTTTAGGCATGGACAGCATGGACAAGGCATGGACAGCATCAAGCCCTTCGCTGTTTCTCACTCTGCCTCACCAGTGAAAAGGCTGGGAGAGAACACAGCCATGACAGCTGACTCACAGTGGCCAAAGTGGCATTCCACACTATGGAGCATCATGCAGAGTGGCAAAATTTGGGTAGTAGTTTTCCCAATGTTGCCATAGGTTGAGGACTGGCTGGACATCAGTCTTTGGTGGTGAGTTATTGCTTTTGCAAAATGTGTTGGTGATTCCCCTTCTTCTCTCTTCACTTATTAACCTATCTTTACCCAAACCCAAGAGTTTTCTCTCTCTGATCCTTCCAATTCTCTCTCCCATCCCATTGGGAGAGAGTGAGGGAGGGACTGGTGATGCTTAGCTGCTTACTGTGGTTAAAGCACCACAAGTGTTGTATATTCTAACTCCCAGTAGTTCATTTTTTTAATTAATTTGCTCCCAATATTAAAGACTCAGTGTTTTTCTCAACTTATATAATTAAGTAGATTTGTTCAATTTTTAATCTGTATCTCCCAAAGAATTCTATTTCTTGTGCTTTGAAGGGCAGATTTTAAATAGTGGTTTATGGAATTTAACAGCCATTTTAAGCATTTATGTCCAGTTCTAGTAGGTTTAACATCAGTTTACTTCAGAGTCATCTGGAAAATAAAAAAAAAAAAACAGAGAAGGAAAAAGAGAAAATACTATTTAAATATTGACAAATATAGGAAAAGGATGAACCATTGTCCATTCTGGGAAATTTAAAGATTTCATCATCATTAGATGGGCTGCACATGCTCTAGTATCCATCTCATGGATCTCTCATCTTTTAACTCCCATTATTTAAATGAATGACTATTTTTTGGTCCATACAAGAAAGAGTAATTACCCAAACATGAATGTCTTGTTTTCAGAAAAAAAGTATGACTTTAACTGGCTTTGAAAATTAACATAGCACCAATATTCAATAAATTATTGTGATGCTCATTTCTAATTTTATTATTATAACTACTAAGAGATAATTTACCAGTCTGTTGAGTAGATGCTGGATTTTAGGAGAAGATACATTGCTAAGCATGATTGGGTGAACAACACTAGAAAACAAGGCTTATTGTGTAAGATGTATCCCTTTCTTTAGTATGGTATATTGGACTTGTATGGCAAGGATTTAGTAGCAGGATGGGGCTACAGGCTGGTGGAGGCTTCCCCTATGTCCAACAGAGCCAATACCAGCCAGCTCCAAGATGGACCCACCACTGGCCAAGGCAGAGCCCAACAGGTACAGTGGCAACAGCTCTAGGATAAAATGTTTAATAATGGGCAAAAAAAGCACTGCACACTGGCAGCCAGAATAGAAGACTATTCTAGAGAATATGTGAGAGGAACAGCCCTGCAGACACCAAGGTCAGTGAAGAAGCAGGGGGAGCAGGTGCTCCAGGTACCGGAGCAGAGATTCCCCTGCAGCCTAAGGAGGATGACAGGGCTGCAGAGATCCACCTGAAGCTCCTGGAGGATCCCATGCCAGAGTAAGTGGAAGCTCAGAGGAGGCTGGAACCCTGTGAGAAGCTCACACTGGAGCAGGTCCTGTGCATCCATGCAGACACAAGCCCATGCTGGAGCAACTTTTCTGGCAGGTGTTGTGACCCTGCAGGGGATCCAAGCTGGAGCAGACTGTTCCTGAAGGACTGGACCATGTGGAAGGGGTCCACACTGGAACAGTTTGTGAAGAACTTCAGCCTGTGGGAAGGAGTCAGGTGGGAGAAGTTTTAGGATGGACCCCACACTGCAACAGTGTGTGGAAAAGTGTGTGCAGTCCTTTTCCCAAGGGGGAAGGAGCAGCAGAGACATGTGATGAACTGACCACAGTCCACATCCCCCATCCCCCTGCATTGCTATGGGCGAGGAGGAAGAGAAGATATTGGAAGTGAAGTTATGCCTGGAAGGAAGGGAGATTTGAGGGGAAGGTGCTTTAAAATTTGGGTTTATTTCTTATCACCCTACTCTAATTTTATTATTACGTAATTTCCCTAATTTTTCCCCATATTGAGTCTGTTTTACCAATGATGGTAACTGGTGAGTGATTTCTCTCCATGGCTTTATCTTAAGCCTTTCATCAAAATTTCTATCCCCTGTACAGCTTAGGAGGAGAATGAAACAGTGAATTGTGTGGGTTCTATTGTAGTTTTAAAAACAATCATAAAAGGGGTTCTTCCAGGAAAATATGTGCTCCAGTTTCCAGCGGGCAGTTCCACAGACCAAATAGAAGGGCTGGTCTGACTTATGATTTTAATAAAGGGACTTCTGAATTTTATTTCCAAGAAGTGAATTATAAATACTATGACCAGGACTAGAGGGGCCTTGCCTCCAGCCAGGTGGAGAAATATTAACCAGGTTTACTGGACTGTGTGGATTGGATTCAATGGCCTGGCACATCAGACCCAGTTTGCTTTCACTTGAACAGGCATCCTGTACACATAATTGACTGCCCCAGGTTGGAAACAGCCCTACCATCTGCTATGGACAAATCCAGACTGCACTGGAGCAGGATGAAGCTCTGGAACACCTGCAATACATTGATGACATCATCATGGGCAACAAAGCAGAAGATGTTTTGAGAAAGGGAAGAAAATAGTCCAAATAATTCTGAAAGCTGCTTCTGCCATAATACAAAATAATGTAAATAGACCACACAGGAGATCCAGATTTTAGGAATAAAATGACAATATGGATGTGGGCAGATCCCAATGAATGTGATCAACAAAACCATGGCAACCTCTCCACCAACTAGCAAAAAGGAAACTCAAGTTTTCTTAAGGTGTGGGTTTTTGGAGAATGCATATTCCAAATTATAGTTCTGAATGTAAGCCCTCTCTATCAAATGACCCATCAGAAGAAAAATTTCCAAAAGAGCCCTGGGAAACATCTAGCCTTTGAACAAAATATTTGGGAAACATTTCACGCAGTGGCTCTTGGGCCAATCCATGCAGGAAGGGATATAAAATAATGTGGACCACGGTATATACTGGAAGAATGACCCTATCTGGAGCCTCTGGAAGAAAGCAACCAAGGATTACTCCCTGATGGGTCCTGTTGTATTGTAGGAAAGCATCAGAGATAGAAAGCAGCTATATGAAGCCTTATTCAACAAGTTGCAGAAAGGAGAAGACAGATCAGGCCAATTTGCTGAAATGAAGGCCATCCAGCTAACTTTAGACACTGCTGACCAAAAGAAATGGCCAGTGCTCTATCTCTGTATTGGCTGGTGGTGGAATGCCCTGTGGAGGTGCTTACAGCAAGGGAAACACAGCAACTGTTTGCAGAGGCAAACTCATCCGGGCTGCTGCACTGTTGCAAGGTATTGCTGTTTGTAAAAGTGCTTCATGCAGATGCCACTGAAAAACATCAGAACAACCAGCAGGTGGATCAGACTGCTAAGATAGAAGTGGCTCAGTTCGATCTGGACTGGAGAATTATTTATAGGACAGTGGGCCCATGACACCTATGGCCATCAAGGAAGGGATACACTGCAGAGATGGGCTGGTGACCACTGGGTGGAGTTTAGCATGGACACTGTTGAACACATTATCCATGAACATGGAGTGGTGCTGCAATCAAGAAAGCCAAATAGTTAAAGTGCCTCTGGTATGGGGCACAGTGGTTGAAATCTTAGTGTGTGGAGGCGTGATAGGCTGACTTTATCACACTCCTGCAAACCTGCCAAGGGAAGCATGTGCTTACAGTGTTGGAAGCACCCACCATATGGCTGGAAGCATACCCCATTTCCCATGTCACTGCCCAGAACTGTATCCTGGGGCCTTGAAAAACATGCCTTATGCCAACATGGCACCACGGAAACAACTGAGTCAGACAATTGGACTCATTTCTGAAACAACTTGATAGACACCTGATCCAAAGAACATGGCATTGAGTGGCTGCATCACAAACCATATCATGCACCAGCCTCCAGGAAAATCAAATTATAAAATGGACTGCTAAAGAGTACACTGAGAGCAATAGGTGCTTGGAGCTCCAAACATTGGGAAAAACATTTAGGAAAAGCCACCTGGTTAGTCAACACTAGAGGATATGCCAATCAAGCTGCCCATGGCCTATCAGAACTTTTATGTACTGAAGAAAGGGGTAAAGTCCCTGCAGTGCACATAAAAAATATGCTGGGGAAGAACAGCTTGGGTTATACCTGTCTGGGATATAATCAATCTGCCGGGCCTCTCAATAATTATACTTCAACCATTATTCTCTGTATCAGAGGTGATAAACAGCAGAAGAGGGAACATATATGTACAAACTTAAAGGAAGTTCACGGATGCGGAGAGTCACGGACACCTACACACAATCAGTATGATCGGTAGAATGCCACTTTATTGCCCAAGATAGCCTTCTTATATATACAATGCTTCATGCTTATTGGCTACATGCATTGTTCACGTGCCTAGCATCCTTTCACAATTGGTTATCACGCACTGTCCACACACCTTATCAGCGAATCAGTAAAACTTCCTTATTTCCCCATATATGTACTACTTCCTATATTTCTGCTGACTATTGCACAAGGACGCTCTCTGACCTTGAGCAATACTCTCGCTTGAGCAACACTCTTGCTCTCAGGCCTGTAAGCTTCTTATCACAAGGCCCCCAGGCCTCTCAGGCCAGTAAAGTCTGAATCGTTCACATGTCCATTCTCGTGCAAATATCCAACACACATTCAATCTGGAACATCTGTAATTATCTTGAACCCTTTGAAATAACAACACTGCACACTCTATGCCAAAAAAGACTGTCATGGTTTGACTCATACTGGTAACTAAGCAGCGCATTGTCAATGACTTTCACCTTCTAAGATACCTGCATGTATTATTTTAAGATGTGTAGGCTAGGTTCAATCATGTACATCAGTGGTACATCAACATAAGTGACTTAAGGTAGCCATGCCAGTTGTGGCTGTGCATTTTTATGATTTCAAATCAACAGAAGACCAAAAACCACTCTGGGAATTTTCTTCTTCAGGCTCACAACAAAAAGAGAAACTATTTAAACTTGATAACTAGCACAATAATTGCCACACACATGTTTTGCAAGCACAGAAACTTTATCAATATCAGACTCATTACATTATTTATGATAAATTTGTCTCTTGTTTAAAAACATTTCATAAGTCTGCCATTCTGTGTTGAAAATACAAGTCGCTGCTAATTTAGCTGCAAGGTTTTATTCTTCTTTTAAAAGGGAAATAAATGTTTTAAAAATAGTTTAGTTATATCATACACACTCATCAGAATCCATCTGTCTCTGTAACACTAATGAAAAATCTTGGCTCAGAATTTAAGGAGTAAGCAAAAGGAGACATTGGATGAGCATGCAGAAGAAAAGCAAGAGCTATTTCTCCCTGTAGGTGAACAGAAAAAGGATATGGCTGAGCAAGAACTGTGAAACTGAAATGAGATAAGGTGTACCTTGGAACTGCAGTAGAGAAACAGAGGGGAAATTCTGCCATTAGAAAAAAATAGGACATGGAAGAAAACTGGTTGAAGAGCCTGCAGTCAGTTAAAAACTTTCTTCTTTGGTGCTTTGAACAGAATCAAATCAATTCAGGTCTCACTAACCCTTGGCTGCCTGCCTATACCTGTGACATCTGCTTCTTTGTGTGCCCACAGAGAGGCTGACAGCACAGCATTGTTACCAGTTTCTCTGGTAGCTCCAAAAGTAAGGATTTGTGTAGCTGGTGTAAAGGCTGGCTTCGTAATAATATTTAACAGATTGGATGTGGACTTTTTAAATAAGTAATCCCCACTTTTTGCAGCATGATTATCTCTGAGTAGGGATTACAAACTGGACTCCTTTTGTGTGGAAGTAAACCAAAGGATACATCCTGAGTCTGTTCCTTTCACGAATGGCAGCCAATCCATGGGACGAAAGAAGCAAATCTCCACAAAATGGCTACAGTGAACACAAGTTCTTCAGGGTCTGCTCTGCAAAGTGGACCCACACTCATTTCCTAATAAGACAGAGCTTTGGACTCCACTACTGCTAATCACCAGTGTGATATCCTATCAATATCTGCTTTCATTTAAAAAGACAGACATCAGGACAAAGAAAGTCAGCATCAGAAGAACAAGTGAAAAACATCTATTGAAGCTATAATTAAGATTACACTGGGAAACTTAATTAGCACATTCACAGTGCATAAATAAATATACATACCTGTTATGTTTTGATGTTAAGATTTTCTTTAAGGATTCAGCTTCCCTTTCACTTCTTCCTAGGATCCCTTCTTCCTTCACAGATACTGCTCCCTTTTCCAGTTGGTGACTTACCTTCTAAGTGCAAAACATTACCTCACCTGACCTTCCCTGCATACTAGTCAGACCTACAGTGAAACTGATTTGTAGTTTACCTCATCTGGTGTTTTATTGATGCAATACAGGGCAGCCTAATGGACAAGAGTTTTTGCACATCAATACTGTGGGGTACTGGAGGATATTATTAGTACACAAATGAGCAGCATATGGACAATTTGGGCAAACAATGAAAAAATTGGGTTATCAGTGTAATTAATATTACATAACATATATTTCCTGATATGCAACCATCTTTCTGAGTGCTTATAATTTTGGAAAGACAGATCTAGTAGACAACAGTTATGGTTACATTTTTTAAAGTTTGTTTACTGTAAACATGATACTATATCTATGGAAGGACTAAGAAACTAGCTGTGGTCTCTCTGGCAGATTAAAACTTCAAGACCTGTCTCCAACAACTTAATTTGTTACTGGTATCTAGTCACAATAACTGTCATGGGTTGAAAAGTAATTTTTCTCTGCAAGGAACTTGACAGTTTTCGACAGGCCTGAAAGAACCAATTAGCTGGCTAGTTCTAAGATGGACACTCTATTTAGCCACTTAAGAAGTTGAGTACGCCTCTGTGATTCACATTTAAGAAAGGAGAAGCCCAGGAATCTCTCTCTTCCTGCTGGCTTCTGAACAGGTAACAGGGGGCCCACATGGCCTGGTGGGGCTGGGCCAGGCAAGGCCCACGTGGTTGGGCCAGGCCAGGCCCCCACAGTCGGGCCCTGCTGGTTCTGCAGGGCCGGGCTGGGCTGGGCCAGGCAGAGCCCACTCGGCCGGGCCGGGCGCGGCTGAGGTTCTGCCGCAGCTGAATCCTGGCCTGACTGCCGAGATCCTGCTGTTCCTGCCTACCCCTCTCCCCAGGAAAAGCTTGCAGCAGCTTCGGCCACTGCCCAGCAGAGATCGTGTGACAAACAACAGAGCCCAGGAGAGATACTAACTCTCTCAGTACAGATGAAACTTACAGACACCAATCCTCTCTCCAGTAAGAGAAAAGAGTGAAGACACGTGAGGAAACCAACACGGACACACTGAGGTCAGTGAAGGAGCCAAAGCCCAGAGGGAGGAGAAAGAGGAGATGCTTTAAGCTGAAATTCTTTTGTAAGGCCATGGTGATGGACTATGATATATTGGACCAATCCTTGTAACTTACGAATGCAACTGGGGGGATGCAATGTTCTAACTGCAGCCTGAGCAAAGGTACCTGTGCTGAAGCAAGTAGATGTTTAAGTAGCTGTGTTCTAATGAGGAACTTGAACAGAGAGACAAGGAACCATGCCACAGAGATGGGAGAGATGAGAACCCTTGCCTCAGGGATAGAAGACAAGAATTTTTGCTCCCAGAGATAGAAGAAGAGATGAGAACCCTTGCCCTAAGGATAAAATAAGAAAACCCTTGCTCCAGAGATAGCAGAAACCTTGCTTCCAGAAAGAGAGAGAAGACCCTTTGCTTTTCTACTTGAACAGCTCATCCTTAAAATAGTACCCCAGTAGACAGAGATGAGCCCTAGAAAGCAGTTGCAGGAAGAACTGTGTATCGAGGGAAGGGACTTTCACATTGCAAAAAGATTTCCTTTTCTGGGCAGCTGATTCGCTGTGATCCACGAGAGAACTCTTTTCTTGTGGAAAAGTCTCCATGGCATGGCAGGAGAGACTCCTCTTCCTAAGTGAACTGAAGAAAGACTATTTTAGAGGTGGTAAACTGACTGAAAGTCTCAGGTTTTGTCTCTTTACGTTGTTAGTGGATGAGAAAGGATGAGGTGGGGGGAGGAAAACGCTGGGTCTTATTATTTGTCTTTTAGTTCTGTAAATAAAACTTTTAAAGTTTTGGGCCTTCTTTGCTTTTCTCCTAATCCTTATCTCACAGCAGAAAATGAGTAAATAAGTTTAGTGGGTGCACTGGTGTTAGGCCCAAATGCTCCACCCACTACATTAAATTGGTGCTCCGTGTGAGGAGGCGAACTGAAACCACTACATTAATATATACAGCCAACCTTAATCCAGATAGCACTACACTACGTTGTTTTTGAGTGTTTGAATTTGTCACATTGATATTTTTAAATATCTTATATAGAATAAAAAATAAAATAAGCCAGTTCCTTTGAATAGACATCAGTTTCAGCTGCACCTGTGACGGTCCTCACTGCAGATGTGTTGAATGTAAAAACAGCCTTGCTCTGTGGCGCAGAACAATGTTGCACTACCTCTTCCTGGTTTAAGGAAAGCTTTTATTTTCTTTTCAAAATCCTTAGGTTAGACAGCAAAGCTTTTCTTTTGTTGCCAAGGAGGAAAATTTTAAAATTACATTTAATAGAGTCTCTTTTGCAGCTTTTGAGGCAATAATGTTGCTTCTTATGTGTGGGAAATCCTAGCAGAAACTAAGGATCCAAAGTTAATAATTTTAACAATACCAGTATTTCCATCAACAATTGTTTGGATGCAGTTCAAAAAGCACTTAAAAATCACTACTTAGAACTCATATGGTCTTCCTATAATCCTTTTCTTGGATCAGACATATGGACAGTCTCTTTGCTTTTAAAGTATGGGTGAATTACTTGAATCTAGGAGAATATCTTACAGTACTTTGTGTCAATTGTGAATTTCATGAATATCTAATCATTAGAACATGGACTTCGAAAATTTATTTCATCCTAAGTAAAATCAGGAGTTTCCATTTGCTTAAAAAAACACCCTCTCTGTTAGTATAAAAAAACCTTCTCTTTACAAAGAATAAAACTCATAAAGGATTCAGGGAGAGGTAATTTCTGTTTTTGCTATGAGGCAGTTATAATAATCACAGCCATCAAAATGAATGCCCTTTTGAAATTCTCTTTCTTCCTAAAGTGTCTACCTATATGATATTCCAAAGAATTGTGTCTGTCTCTTGGCACCTATTTAAGATATCCTTGGCAAATGAAAAGTAAATTAACAATAATATTTTTAAAATCCCTAAGGCAAGATTGAAAGTGTATATACTTATAGAAGAAAACAGTTATTCTCCAAATGGCTGGCAACACCATCTCCAGGCTATATAGTAACAGATGCCAATGAAAATGATTGCACATTTCTTTATTCTCACTAGATAACCTTCAGGTATAATGATTTCAGGCTCTCTGATTTTCTGGCTTACTTTCCATATATATTACATGCACTAGCCCCAACACCAAAGGTTGCATCTAGGTCACATCCAGAACAGATGAAAATATACCTAAGATTCAATTTATTGCGCTGGGTTAGTGTATTCCATTGTGTAAATGCCACATCCCCCTAAGGAACTAAAGGGACTGCAAAGGCTGAGTCTGGCCCTTCCCAGAGATAGTGACTGAAGCCCAGAAAAATCCATTGAAGTTTGTGCTGTAACGCCCCCTACCTGCACTGGCACATTTTTGGGAAACTTTTGACCATTTGACTAACTTTACCCTTTGCTGGGCCCAAGGAGTTTCCCAATGCCTTGGTGACCTTTGATCTCTTCTCTTTGAACTTGGCAAAGCAGCTCTGCCTTAAGGGTGGACTACAGAAATCTTGCACTCAGAGCTGTAAATCTGGCAATGGTGTGTAAGTTCCTGTTAGGATCCTGCTTATCTAAGTGGCTCTTACTTTTCTTCCTTAGTAAATTCATTGACTTAAATCCATGGGAAACAAGTGGTCAGATGTTTGAATGATATATATAATATAGATTAATAAATAATACATATCTTTTATTGTTTATCACAGTGTGTAATTTATCTAGTGTGCATTATGGATAATGGTGTTTCTTTTATGCCTTTAATATTTGAATACACAGAAGTATCTTTGGCAATACTTCTTGCAGACTAAATTATTATTTTCAGAATAGACAGGACATAATAAAGTATCAGAAATATTTTTCAAAGTTATACTAATTTTTTCTTACTTCTAATGAAGATTCTACTCTAAAGTTAAATTAGTCTACTGAAAACATACTGATAGATAGGTGTCATTATTATGTTCATATCACCTAGTATCTCAAGAATCTTCCTCTCTTCCCAGACTCTCAAGCAGAAAGACTTAACAATTTCTACCACTAAAGTGTTATCCCATTTCTATTACACTAATCGACCAGATTATCTACATCTATTTGTATGACAATCTGCTCCTCTCCTATATTAACAATAATTTGCATAACCTGGAAGTACAGTAAATATACATACAATTATTTCAAAGGAACACATTATAACATTAAACAAAACTGATCCTAACAACCACTCATTTAATTGCTTTCGATTCTAATGATTCCTCTTCATGACTTTCTGTATCATTTCTTTATCAGTTTTTCAATTCTAGGACTAATGCCATCCCACGCCATTTTAAATTGGAATTTGCCTTTGCCTGAAATTCAATAGTGTAGTTTCATTGTATTACATTTGTCTGTGAATATTGATCAAAACAGGATATTTGTTTAGAATGACATCTTCAATGTACATGGACTATCTTAATAACAGCTAATAAGAAGTATATAAGTGATATCCTGGTTCACAAAAAATATTATATTAGGTGAAAGAAATTATCTGTTTCATAGTCCTCTCTGATTGTGCCAATTGTTTCAGCAGAATTACTTGCTGATAGTAGGGGCATATTCTCAAATACTTAGCAATTTAGAATTACAGAATTATAGAATATTTTGTGCTGGAAGGGACCTTAAAGATCATATAGTTCCTACCCCCCTGCCATAGGCAGGGACATCTTCCACTAGACCAGGTTGCTCAGAGCCCCATCCAACCTGGCCTTGAACGCTTCTAGGGATGAAGCATCCACAGTTTCTCTAGGCAACAGTTCCTCTGCCTCACCACCCCCACGGTAAAGAGCTTCTTCCTAATATCAAATGTAAATCAACTCTCTTTCAGGTTGAAAACATTACTCCTTGCCCTATCACTTCATGCCCTTGTTAAAAACCCCTCTCCAGCTTTCTTGTAGATCCTGTTTAGGAACTGGAAGTCTGCTGTAGGGCCTCCCAGGAACATTCTTTGCACCAGATTGAACAACCCCGACACTTCCTCTGATGTAGAGACAAGAATGTCCTGCAGGACTGTCTCAAAAGCTCTGCACAAGTCCAGGTAGATGACATTTGTTGCTTTTCCCTCATCCACCAACACTATAAACCCATCATAGAAGGAAGGCCACCAATTCTGTCAAGCACAATTTGCCCTTAGCGAAGGCATTTTAGCTCTCACAAATCACCTCCTAGTTTTCCATGTGCCTTAGGATAATTTCCAGAAGGATCTCCTCCATGACCTTGCCAGGCACAGAGGAGAGATTGACCTGCCTGTAGTTCCCTGGGTCTTCCTTTCTTACTCTTTTTAAGAAAGGGGATTGTTTCCCCTTTTCCAGTCAGTGGGAACTTCCTTGCACTGCCACAACTTCAACTTAATATCCTTTTCATAAGTTTATAAGCTTTCATAAAGTTGTACTTTTATAAACCTTTGAAAAGCATGTAAATAATTGACTCCCAATGATTCTATGGAAATAATTATGTTAGATGTGTGTCAGAATGCCTTTGTAATTTCTCACATTTGTATTCCAGATAATTTATATGAAAAACAGCATCAAGTTACATGTCCTATTGGTTTTTAAATCCTGTAATATTACAGAATTAGTATTTTTCTATTGTAACTTGCTTATCTTATGTTTTTATGGTCTTCTTAGATTACACAAAAGTGGTCACAAATCTGTTCATCTTTTTAGACAATTCAATCTTAAATATACATCTTTATCTCACTTCCTGGCCTGTGGAATGAAGACACAGTTTACTTCTTATAGTTATTCTTGGAAAAAAAATGCCACTATTAATATTTAGGAAATTCTATGCTGAAGTGATGAAAAATGTTTTAAATCAAGACTTCCTTACTTTTGTTTGGTTTCTTCCTTGTTTGGGCAACAATGAGCCTCAATATGACTGGTTGTACAGCTGCTGTCACAGATCTAGAACAGCAATCCTGATGTTAAACACATGTGGAATTTTTTTTTTTTATCCTGAGGTTATGCTGTGATTGAAGTGCTGCATTGATGTCACTAATGTACTCAAGAGGCAATTTTCCATTTATTTCAAAGGACTGTAAATTTTAACACAATTTAAAATTCTGAATATACTACATATCATTCCTCCATTGACAGAAAATCTTCGTCTTCACAGTTACAACTTAGGAATCTTCTCAAAATACAGGACTGCGATACTGCATCTGATTCACAGCCTGATAGGTAACTTCTCAATCAGAGTTCAACTGAAATGTTTTAACTCAAACCTTCACAAACTCTCCCTTCTACAGTGAGAAATATGTTGCAGGAAATAATTCCAGCTTTTATAACTTGTGGGAATGTAAAATAGTGAAAAGGTAGAAAGTCACTCAAAAATGTATTTTGGAGGCTATATAGCTATCTTAAGATTTGTTTTACATATGCCTACAATACATAAGAAATAGAGAAAAATATTAACAAGTTAAAATACAAAGTATCTTCTGGATATACAATAACAGCAGAATTAAGTACTTTATAATATTACTACACTTTATTCAGTATACATTTTTCCCTATTTTGCTGCTCAGACACTGAAGGAATATAATTACTTTTAAAGACATCCCCACCCCTTAGCTAGATTAAGGGGTTTGATTCTAAGCACTGTAAGAGCAATTTATTTTTATCTAAATTCTGACTCCAAATGTAAATGTCCAGTCCAAGTTAGTCATATACAATGGAGACAATTGTCTCCAGATTATTCATTAGAGATTCAAGGAAGGATGCCTATATTTCTGGGAGAAAATCAATTGAAGAGTGCACAAATGTGCTTCACAATCTCAAGAGAAAAAATTTTCTTCTGTTTTCTGACCCAGGCCACATACTTTACACAAGACCTTTAATAAGCTGGTTTATGTCAGCAATTCTTTGTTTCAATAAGTACTACAGCACAAGACTAGCAGGCTAGTGCTACCAGCAGTCACAGCAAAACCCATACCACTACAAAGTACATCTTAAAATTCTTTTCCAAATATATTTGACAGAGAATCTATAAAAAAAATTATAGAATTATTCTGTGTGTTAACCCTGGTAAGCAGCTCAACCCTACACAGCCCCTCACTCTCTTTCCCTGGTGATGCAGTGGAGAGAATTGGAATGGTAAATATGAGCAAATTTTTGGGTTAAGACAAGTTTAATAGATAAAGTATGAGTTTTGGTTTTGCATCCAAGAGGGGTTCATTGTGTGGTTTTTTGGGGGTGGTAGGGGGATACAGAGGTGGTTTCTGTAAGAAGTTCCTAGAAGTGCCTCCATGTCCAGCAGAACCAATGTTAGCCCTGTCCTTATAAGGATCCACGAGTTTTTCATTATGTTTTCTCTATCCTGTCTAATTGAGAAGAGGTAGATAGGCAGCATCTTTAGAAGGCACACTGTGTCTAGGCAGGATTAAGTCACCAGGCTGTGCACGTGAACAGAAAAAAACAAGTAATTCCCTCACCCTTCCCATCAGCTGGTGTTCAGCCGTCTCCAGGAAAGCAGCGCTCCACTGTATGCAGGAACAGAGGCTTGGGCAGACAAATGGCATCACTCTGAACATCCCCCCTTCTGCTTCTTTCCTCCAGCTTTTATTGCTGGGCACAATGTCGTATGTTATGGAATTTTCCTTCTGTTGGTTGGGGTCAGCTGTCCTTCACAATTTCTTGTGGCCCCCAGCCTACTCATTACCAGGACATCATGAGATGGGACTGATGTTGTGTAAGCACTATTCAGCAGCAACTAAAACACTGGTGTGTTATCAACACCATTTTGGTCACAAGTACCACTCACAGAACCATACAAGCTACTATGAAGAACACTAAATCTATCCTAATCAAACCAGTATATAGAGGAATTAAGCCCTCTCCATTGTTAAATGCATTCATAATAAATAAAGATTAAACAATAGCTTTCAAAAATACTTAATAGACTGGCTATAAATTATAAAAGTTCAAAGAATTTATTAACTAGGTCAAAAGCTTTCAAAATATTCTAAATGGTAAAAAATCACATTAGAGTTCTTTTTCAGCAATTTTTTTCTGA
This sequence comes from Picathartes gymnocephalus, assembly GCA_013390045.1. Classification (NCBI taxonomy): domain Eukaryota; kingdom Metazoa; phylum Chordata; class Aves; order Passeriformes; family Picathartidae; genus Picathartes; species Picathartes gymnocephalus. Next base: position 28,340 of record WEKY01029373.1, on the reverse strand, counting down.
ACTGGAAGTTAAAGAAAGTCAATAACGTGTTTTTCTAATGGGATCAGTTATTCATTTGCAATCTTTCATGACATGAAGTAAGAAATTGAATAAAATAGGGAAAAATGTGAGTCATGCCTTATTTGTCTAGATGCCTCTCCTGAAGTTAGAACCATCTGCAACATTTATTTGCTACATTAGACAAATGAATGATTTTTCATTCCCAGGGCTAAACCCATTTTTAATTTAATTCAAGAACACGTAGAGTTTGTCCTCTGTAATGACTTCTGCAACTATTCTCCTTTTACTCTGACTTTGCCTGAGGCCCATATATATTTAAACTGCAAAATACAAACAGGTACCCTTTTACTAATCCAAATAAGAACAAAGTTTCCAAAAATGGAATACATGTTTCATTAAAACATACAGTAGATATACAGAAAAATGTCTTAGCGTTCAGCATGATTCAGTATATGTGTTGATGTCAACTATGTCAGGATGTATGTCATTTATCATTGCTAAACTTTTACCTGGGTTTAGAAGATTAAGGCCAATTTAGTGCAAAAAAATCCATCCAAGACTTTTAAATGCAAGGGACTCCACATTAAGACTCAGTAAGCTGAGTTAGGCCACAGTTAACCACATGCTAAAACACTATTTAAAGGAAATATTTCTATATACTTTGTATTTGCATTCTTTTCTTCTAATATAGAGAATAAAAGGTGAGAAAATATGTATGCTGTATGTTATAGCATCAGAATATATTTTGTCTATACTTATGTCTAGATATTCCTGTTGTATATTGAACTAGTCACTGTTGCAGATGGAGTGCAAGCCTAGGAAGGCCTTTGTTCTGATCCAATATGGAATCATTTTCCTATGTTCTTCGATTCTCAACCTCATTTACCTATAGGGGAAACATCTGCAACAGAGCTGCAGGGTGCCCAGGACCTTTTTGAGGAGAGTAGATCCAGGCAATTTTAAATCATGGCTCATCTAATCTGTTGAATAACACCTCAGCATTCAGAAAATGTAGGACTTATAACCTAGGATGAATTATTTTTTACGTTTGTGCTCAATGATTACGTCTGTATCAGATCTTTTTATCCTTACTAGTGCTGTGTGGCCAGACAAAATATAACAGGCAGCTGGAATACATTTTTGTGTGATACAATTTTTTCAATAAGCTTCTCTGCTGATTGATTTATTGAAAGTATAGTAGGAAGTGAGGCATTTATTCTCTGCCACCAAATAAATTGACTGGTCTTGATTAAAATTTTTACGGAAAATGACAACATTTATGGATGGAACCTAATTGTCTCAGAATTCCCACTTCATTAGCCAGCCTTTGACTGGCTCTTTCCAGAAGACCTTTGTTTAGCCCTGTGATTTCAATGTGGTTTGGCATCATGAATACCAAGGTGGAGTTGAGCTACACTCCTGTAGAATCTCATGGTCGATCTATTCCATGTTAATGAGCAGAGCTGGATCTTGACCATACCTAATATTATGCATAGTTTATATGAACATTCTGGCAAAAAGAAATTCTAGAAATGTTTTATTTAGAAAGATGTATTACAGCTGCTTTGTACATATGTATCAATCACTACTTTTCAAGTGTCTTCTTTCCGGCTGTGCCTAACTCTGAGTAACTTGCATGTGGAATTTCACAACTTAGTTATTTTTCCATCAAAATCATACTGCAGGAAGAGTCATCAAAGACAAGGCAAAAAGGACCATAGAGTAATGCCAAGACTACAACAATGGCTGGATAATGATCTGAAATTTCCTCCTTTACAAACAGAATTTAAAAATCTGAATTCAGGAAACTTATGAAAATGAAAAAATACTTTGCTTGACAGGACAGAGAAATTTTTAAACCTCCTACCCAAGTTCTAAGTGTGAGAACTATGTCAAAATATCTATCCAATAAATACTACTAAGGGCAATGACGATTGATTTCTAAACCACAGAATTCAGGATAAGACAATGATCCAAGTGGTTAGATATGGATTACATAACAATACATAAAATATATCTACAACATGATAACTCTTCTGCACTATAAGTGGCTATTCAAATGAAGAATTAATTCTTAATCTATGTTCAAATCTGTTGGTAAACGATTTTCTTTGCACCTTTTAAGAGGGAAATAAAGTAGACAGTGAGCAAGATATAAGTTGGCCATCAGCACACCAGCAATAACTTTCACAGTATGCAAGAACACTTTTTTACATGTATTAGCTGGCAAAATCTGCTGCTTGGAGGTTATTCTTCCCTATCTCTTAATAATCTACACCTTCCAGAAGAAACAAAATCCACTGAGCTGTGTGGACACAGTGTTCCAGATGTGTTCACACAAGTGCTGTTACAGAGGGACAATTATTTTCTGCAACCTGCAGACTGCATTCTTACTCATCCACAGAGCTATTGCCTTTTTTTGCAACGGAACCTAAATTCTTTTCCTGTAAAACTACTTTCTGATGAGTTGCACTGCAGCCTGTACTGGTGCAGTGGATTTTCCTTCCCAAAAGTCAAGATTTGGCACTTCATGGAACTTCAGTCAGACCACTTGTCCTGGTTTGAAGGACAGGTGTGTGCTAAGGAAGGCAGGAGCCTCTTTTGGAATGGAAAATGTAAACCCTCTCTCTCTGAATTATTGTAATTGTGAAATTAAGGGGCTCTCAGGCAAAGATATGGAAATAGAAATAACAGTTCTTTACTAGTATTTATAATAAAGCAATCAAACAACAACAACTATGGCATTAACAACAAAACAGAACCAGGAACCCGGTCCCAGCCCTCTGGGCCTGCAGGCACTGTCCCCTTGGGTGCAGTGATGGTCACAGCCGGCAGGGGGCGCTGGTGGCGCTGGGTGGGCAGGGCAGGTGCGATGATTCCCCCGCGGCTGCAGGGGGCGCTGTGGCGCGAGCTCCAGAAGCGCGTGGCAATGGCGGCTCAGCCGGGATGGGGAGGGATGGGAGAGAGAGAGGCTTTGCTTCACAAACTCCCTGGGGCAGTCGGTCCCGGTGCCCCAGCAAGACTCTCGGAAACAGCAGGCTGGGACGGCAGGACATCCCGGCAGGCAGGGGGTGCGGGGCTGCAGCGCAGTGAAACCCAGAGCAGTGCGGAGGGAGCGGCGGGGGCGGGGCAGGGGCAGCCCGGCTCCCAGCAG
>WEKY01029373.1:0-25163 GCA_013390045.1 Picathartes gymnocephalus | reverse complement strand
GCAGGGAGAGGCGAGCTCAGGATCCCGGGCACCCGAGCAGATGGCAATAGGTCCCAGTTCAGAGCAGGGGCTCACCCTCGGCAGAAGAAGCAGCTCTGGGCAGGGTCCAGCAGCAGTAATGAACTCCTTCCCCTAAAAGCACTTCCGAGCATTCTCCTCCGAAGCCAAGAGGGAGAGAGCCAGCAGCTACGCCAGCCCCGCCTTTTACCAGCCCCAATTCTCGAGATATCTCTGCCCCTCTGAGAGAAACTCTCAGCCAAAACCGTGAACAGAATGCCCCTCTCCTCGGGGCTTGGCCACTTCTTTTTTTCTTCTTAAGTACCCAGTGGTTAGTGTTTCTTAGCAATTTGTGGGAAAAAATTCTATACGTCAAAAGGAACAAAAGGAAAGAAAACCTAACCGTCAACACCACTCCTCCAGTCTATTGAGGTCTCACTACACTGCAGTCCTGCCCTCCATTTAATTGACTGCTCTCTTAATTTTGTACAATCTTCAAAATAGCTGTGGGTGCTTTCTGGCCCATCCATCAGTTTATTAACAAACATAAATTAGTATTGGCTCCAATTGGCTCCTCACTGACTAAAGACAGGCTACCAGCAATACTTTGTAGTACTGCCACAAGCCACTGAGCCTGGTGGTCCAGTCAAGTATACACCTACCTTATAATCCACTGTACTGGATTTGTGTGACCACGTTTTGGCAGCAGGGGGACAGGGGCTGGCTACAGAGGCTTCTGTGAGAAGCTGTTAGAAGTTTGCCTTATATATTCCCTGGTCAATGCCAGGCAGCTCAAAGACAGACCCGCCACTGGCTAAGGCCAAACCCATCAACCAGAGAGGTAAAGCCTCTGTAATTACAGATTTAAGAAGGCAACAGTTACTGCGCAGAATCAAATTGCAGAGGCGAGAGGAGAGAAAATATGTGAGAACAACAGCCTTGCAGACAGCCAGGTCAGTGAGCAAGGAGGGACAGGAGGTGCTCCAGGTGCCAGAGCAGAGATTCCCCTGCAGCCCCGGTGCAGCCCATGGTGAGGCAGCCGTGCCCCTGCAGCCCATGCTCCATGTGGAGCAGAGATCCACCTGCAGCCCATGGAGAGCCCCATGCTGGAGCAGGTGGATGCCCGAAGGAGGTTGTGACCCCATGGGAAGCCTGTGCTGGAACAGGCTCCTGGCAGGACCTGTGGACACATGGAAAGGGGAGCCCATGCTGGGGCAGGTTTGCTGCAGGACTTGTCACGCCGTCAGCAACCCACACAGATGAGTGATGAGATGTGATGAACTAACCCAAAACTCATTCCTTGTTCCCCTGTGCCACTGGGGTGGGGAGGTAGAAAATATCAGCAGCAAAGCTGAAAATGGGATGGTGGGAAAGGTCTTTTAAGTTTTAGGTTTGTTTCTAATTATCCTACTCTGATTTGATTGACTGTAAATGAAATTATCTTTTCTCCCCAGGTTGAGTCTGTTTTGCCCATCATGGTAACTGGTGAGTGATCTCCTCCTGCCTTTATCTTGACACACAAGCCTTTTGCTTTATTTTCTCTCTCTTTTCCAGCTTAGGAGGAGAGTGATAGGGCAGCTTTGGTGGGACCCTGGAATCCAGCCAACATCAACCCATCACATCCACTGATACAAATCATGCTAAATGTTGCTGCAAAAGTAGTATTTCAGTAGAACAACTATCCCTTGAATAGTCCGGCCAAAATTCACCTTAGCTTGGAAGGAGCTATGTAAAAATAGAGATTTAGGATTTTCTCAGCCAGAGCCTGTATTTACACTGACAAAATAGGGATTCTAGACTACTAGCTTAGGTTACAGATCTTTAAAATGGCAAAACTTAAATGAGATTAATCCATTCACACTTAAGCTTCCATTTGAAAACTGTAGAGAGTCACTGACCTAGCAGTCCTTCAGAAACAGGTGCAAGTATCTGCAAAGAGGGACCTATAGACCACCAACTGGAGAGGATTTGAAGGACAATCAGAATGCGCAGACGTGTGGAAAGTTCTCACATAAGGAAACACCAAGAAACCCTAAACTGTTTTGCCTCTGCAGTTCTCTCTGAATCTGTGGTGGAGATGGCAAGAAGTAGTGAGCCTGAACTGCAGGAAGAAAGGTAAGAATCAAGTGTTAGGAAAAGGCAAGTAAGGGAAGCACTTGAGCACACTGCCTGACATAGCTATGGAATATTTCAGTCCCTTAAGAACAGACTAGAGAAAATCCTAATATGTCTTGGGGTGCCTGCAGTCTCAGGATATCTCCCAGTCTTCTTTTCTATATTTGCCAGTGCTGTGGTTGTTGCATTAGCAGATGCTTCTAGGTAAATATACCTCTTTTTTGTGGCTAGCTGGGGGCAAACCTTTTTCCCTCTCATCAAGCATGAAGCAGCTGTGTACCAAGCTATTTGATCAATCTGGACAAAAACATAAAATCTGGCCCTCAAGAACTCTTGCCTTGACAGCAGGCAGCATCACAAAATTAGCATTTTTCCTTCTGACTGTTGGTAGAAAATAAACAATGCATTAATTCTTTTATAACTAGTATGCAGTTCTATAAATGAGTAATTGAATTTTTTTTCAATAAAGTTACTTTCAAGCATGAGATTATTTAACCAATATGTACCATTCACTTTAGAATATTTAAGTATAAATATCAGAAGTATATAAGTGAAATAGTCTTTAGGTCTACATTAGTTCAAATTAAATAATTTTTGGTACTGGGGTATGTCATCAACCACAATATTGTGTTGACCAGTTAAGTAAAATTAGTTATTTAATGAATGTTTCATTTAAGAATCTAAACTGGTTTTAGTAAGAATTTGTGTATAACAGATATGATGAGTAAGGCACTCATTATGAATTAATACATATGGCTAGTAGTCCACACCACCTATTCTTATGGACATATTTTGAGTACATACATCAAACTCTCTAAGAAACAATAGTAAAGAAATCTTGGATGCTCAATGCATTTAACAAGGATATGTGGCTTATGGTTACATTTGAAAGAAAGATTTCCCAATTCTTTTAATATAAATTTTTTATTTGCATTCAATTGTATTGGTTTAGTTCTCCTCTGTGTGAACTTGAGTTCTTTGCGGAAATATTTCATACCTATAGAGCCATAGTCTCTAGGTGACCTTTAACCCTAAGCATTGTGTCCACCAACAAGACTGAAAATGCAGACCAGATAGCAAATGAAAAGACTTTTCAGCTAACCAATAAACAGCCCTGTTGTGAACATCAGAACTGACTGGTCATCAGGACACATATCCTGTGTTATCTAGAATTGTCAAGGAAAAGATCAATGCCTCAGCATCTGCATGGATTATCTGTGCAAATATGATGACTCCTGCTGCCAGCAGGGTTCCCCAAGACAGGTTGCTACAAATTAACAAACAAGACATTCACCTAGAAAATCTCAGCAGAGGAGCTATTATAATAGAAATCATCAGGCACACCATCTATCAAAATATGGAAGACAAATATATACATGCTTTGTTCAGATCATCTTTGCAGATTGTCAGGAGGCCAGACCCAAAATCAGTTATTACTACAGAAGTAGAATGGTTAACACTGAATTGTTGTGCAAAACCTGCTGGACTGTATGAATGAAAGAAATCAGTTCCTTCAGAAAAGTATAACATTTCTCTGGATTTAGGGTATCATGGATGGTTCCATGAGTGGCATTTTCTGGATCCAAACATGAATTTTATGTGCTGTATGAGTGGAACTTGCATGACCAGATTATGAGATTTGTCAGTTGCTGAATAAACTACCACATTCTTCCCATCAAAATGTGAAACCATCCAGTGGGAGCCTTAGACTTATACAGAACAAGGCAAGCCATGAGGCATTTTCATCCTTTCCAGAACTGCTGCAGAATATTGCATCAAAAATCACAGAATTTTCATGATAGCTTTACAGCTAATATCCCCCAAGTACTCATGACTCCTAGACAATAAAAGTGGAAATATGATGAAGCTATGAGCCTAAGGGAAATATGAATGTCCATTTGTACGTAAAATAAAAGTATGAGCTTTCTACATAGTATTATATTCTTTGCGCTTTCTTAGCATCTAGCCTTTTACTAAGCTTTCCTTCTGGAAAGGTGACTTGCATTTACTCCAGATAAAATTTGTTGGTACTAGAAATTTTAAAACTAAAAGAGCTGTATAAGCAGAAAGCTTATTCTGTTAAAGTGGGGAGTTCATATATAGTTTGAGGTTGGAAGGTAAGGAAAGATGAAAGTGAGGCCCCTTCACTTTGGCAGCTGAATTCCAACAGCAGTTGGAAGGGGGGGGTAAGATTTAAACCTCGACCATTCATGAAATGTTCCATTTAGCTGAAATAGTCCTTATCTCTTGGCTTTATAAGATAAACTTCTCTAACACAAACTGTAATTATAGGAGGTATTTCAGGAAATTGTTACAGTACAAAGGAACATTTTGCAATAATAGGCAGGGTAAATACTGTAGACATTAGCAGGTTTAACTCTTCTGAGTGGTCCATACTTGCCCTGGTCACTGGCTGATGTCCAAGGGGAGCTAACATTTGTTTTTAAAGATTATTGAATATTTTTGATAACACTTTGCCAATGCTTACTTTGTAAATCTTTTATAGTAAATATCTTCCTTCTCCACCCCAGACTTAATTCCTTTGACATGTCTCATTTTCTATCGTCTACACTAATATATCTTCAACTCCTCTTCCTATAGGCCTTTGTTATCTTATATTGCTTGAAGCTAATGGTGAGAGGTACCGAAGAATAAACCACCATAATTCAGCGTTAATTTATGTCATTTATACTGCTTAATAAATCTACTGTTGAATGGAAAGCAAAATATTTTTCATTTTACTTATCTTAATCAAAAATCAACAGGATTTTTTTCAGAAATAGGCTAGCAAAATTTATCTTACCAATGCATGCCAGCTAGCTAATTCAGTACTTGTGTCATATATTTTCATGTTAATATAACATATCTTGCAGGTTAATAATTAAGTTATTGTCATTTTATTTCTCATGATCCAAAGAGCTATGATTAACTAATATGTAGTTAGCACTTGATAGGCTAATAACAACTAATAATACTAACAGTAATAACAATAATAAAGCCTGTAAGACACAGGCCCTCTTTCTTGCCACAGGTAGTAAGTGCCTCACTTGAATGAGTGCAGCATTTCTTCCTGTGGCACAGGTATTGCATTTAACCACTGGCTCATGGCATAGTAACACTACCGATTACAGAAAATAAGGAGATGGTCAGTACAAAGCTGGGATTCTTTCAGCCCTCCTTTCCAAATGGTGGTAGCCTGTGCAGTTCTCCATATTTCACAATTCATCTGTTTCAATTGTGCCATGAGGAATGCTCAAAACAATGAGTCACAGGAATTAACAATTAAGTTATATCAAATGTTCTTGGATTATATGTATAAGAGTAAAGTAATTTTGTAAAAGTTCTTTTTTCACAATGATGCAATATGTAGATGAATCAGAAGGGCTTTATCCCAAACTGCAAAAAAACCAGACAGATAGACAGATAGATTAGATAGATAGACAAGTAGATAGTTAGATAATTATAGATAATTCTTATGAAAAAATTTCTAACCAGTTCTAGGAGAACTTCAAGCATTAGTACTGGCTGTTAATTTGTTTTTCTTGTTAATGAAGGATTTCTAGCTATTCACATTTTTCATTATATGCAAAAATAAACAGAGCTTTCTTATCAAATTAGATTACAGACAATTCAATGATTGTTTTTTTGAATGCTGATTGTATACAGGTCAGGACGGAGCAGATTTCAAAGAGCTTTAGGGGTCTTCATGCAAAGTCATAATACATATTAGGACAGAAAATAAGAACCCTCCCTTTCCTTTCTGTTTTCAAGACTTCTCTATACCCTAGAGATCACATAAACTCTACAAACCTGAACCAGCACAACTGTCCAAATTATTAAGAATTTTTGTTAATTAAGGATTCCTTTCCTAACCTTCTCTGGGTTTCTTTGCTGACTGCTTCATTTTTATTACACACATTCTGTTCTCTCCAGCTGCTTCACATGGTAGCTTTCACAGACTTATTTAGCATTGCTGAGGTTTCCTTACCTTGTGCTGACAAGGATTTTAGAGGGCTGCGGCTGGAGGCTGGTGTTCAACATTTACCACAAGTTTGTATAAAGATCTGATCAGCAATACAGTTAAACTTGCTTAGCATTTCCTCACCCTAAAAAATAAATTACTCCTTCAGAACAACTGTGGATAATGTGATTGCCTTTGTTCTTAGTGGATAAGAAGTTCTTTTGACTGTATTTTTAAAATGGGGTTTTTTTGTTTGCAAAAGAAAACTAAAAAAAAAGAAACCTCACTTTACTTCAAAAATGATTATCTGCACTATAACTTCATAGCTTTGTACAGATGTTCTTGTTCAAATAATTAATTTTTAAAGCATTTTAAACCAATTAGTTCCACATATTCTGTTTAATAGAAAAAGTTCTTTTATTCTCCAGCACTTACTAGTTCACTGACATTACCAAGGTTGTTGGAAAAAAAAAAAGTTATTTCTTAGAAGCAGCAGCAGAAATGAGTAAAAAACTGACATGTTCCAGTCCCAACTTTATATGCCAAATAGTTGAGCGCACACACATCAACAGCTTTTGCTGGAACTACTCTGAGGCTTCCACATCCAAACTGAGTCCATGCATTGGGTGCAATTACCCACTGCAAGTCATTATTGTGCAGGTAGCTTCTTACCAAAAGTGGAAACCAAGAGTCTGTTTTAAACTAACACAGCCAGGAGCTAAAACCTTGCTTAGTCCTTAATCCAAGCTGCTAGGAAGCAAAGAACATGCCCAATGGAGCCACTAAATACAGAAAGCATATTTATATAACAATACAGGTTTTATATAATGTACAAAAAGAAAGGGGTTTATGACTTGTTTTAGCAGTGACTTGTATATTTTGAGGAGTCACTGCCATAAAAGAATATGAGTAACCCACCAACCCTCTTGTACTGCTAGCCAAAGTCAAGTACATTCAGCATGTTTTAAAAGAGTACATGTGAATTTCCTTTGCTTGAAGTGAAGGAATATGCATAGTAAAAATGCGATCACAATACAGTCTGCTTTAATCTACTTTTACAACCCTTTTTGACTTTTCCAATACCTGTGCATGAAAGAGACTGAGGCAATTAATCTTAGTAGGAAAGAAAAAGCTGTTGATGGCTAAAATATTATTCTGGCAATAAGGAATTTGCCAATGACCTCTTTATCTACACTGTGTCTGAAAGGACATGTTTGTGGTATCATGGCCAAGCCAGAGGATAATCCTAAAGTAGCTGAGAAATACCCATAAGAAACTTATGTCCTGAAATCTTTATCAGGGACACAAGAAGATGGAGGAAACACTAGAATGTGGCCATTGTGACTTAGTACTTTCATGAATTTATTGTAAAAAGTGAAATTATTAAGTGATTTTCATGTTCTCACATATATTTCACCACAGGCAGATATCAAAACTGCAAAAAAAATTCAGGATTCTCCTTCAGAGGAGGAAAGCTCTATGAGAAGGAAACTGATCCTACATATCTTCATTTTCTGCTGGTATCTCAGAGTGATTTCATTTTAGTCCTTAGCATCTTCCAGGGACAATTCCTTTAAGATGGACTTTGTAATGATTATTAGCATAATCTGCTGCTAGCTAATGCTCTTCTTCAGACCAGCTGCTTGTCCTTCTTCTAGAGATTTCCACGGGGAGAATGAGTTATGATTTTTCAACCCAATTATGAGTCTTTTTTATCTCCATCACCTTATATACAAAAATTTTTACTTACCTGGTAACCCTGGTGCTATTACACTCTCATTTCTTATAACACAACATGGCCAAAGTGTAGCAGCTGCACTTACCCTAATCAGAAAAGCATGTGGCTCATAAGGGCATAGCAGGAATAGGAAAGTAGAGAGTGCTGCTGTCCTTCTAAAATGGGATACTATAAGGAGCAGAGAGCAGTTACAACCTTAAATTAAATGTATAAAATTACAGTCCTAAACCTCCTCCCAGTTTTTGTTACATTCATGGTATGACCTGTGTCTAATATAGCTGTCTTTCTAGAGTGATTGCACAGGTGTAGTGGTTTCACATCGCCGCCTCACACCAGGCGATAGAGTAGGTGGCTTAAAATAGATTAGACAAAATAGAATAGAATAAATAAACAACTATGAAGCTCCCAGCAAAATACTGCATACAATCCTTGAAATGTTGCACAGTTAAGTTATAAGCTCTCATTTGAGAAATATACATTTAGGAGTGCTCCCAATACCATAAAATGTTGTAACAATATATGTGTGAACACTCCATAGAACCCCCAGAAAAGAAAATGTTTGGTTTTCAGATGTTTTGCTTGTAATGCTGCACATTTTGGCCCTCTCTAATTTTTCTCTTCTCCCAGAAAGTAAGAAACTTTGCTGTCGTATCTATTGTAATAATTTGCTGTTCCTGTTTGGTAAATTCAGGTGCATCCAGAGTGGTCAGATATCTCCATTAAACTCTCTCCTTGTGGAGATAAGGACATCTCCTTCTAAGGTGATGTGACTATTCCCTAAAAGAATAATAATATGAATAAGGATATTATGAAACTTCAGTGTCATCATATCCCTAACAATATTACCACTGAATCCAATCTGCATTTTAAACTATTTCTGGCTTCACTGCCACTGGCTATATTATCATCATTCCTATTTCAAAGTTCCCCTATACCTCAAGAATACACTCTGCAGATTAATGACAAAATTATTTTATGGCTCAGAGGGAAATACCAGGTAATTTTTCCAGCAAGTTGCTGACTAGTTCCAAGGCCTAAAAATAAAGAGCAGGCCTTCCCAGTAGATCCAAGGGAAGTGAAACCTAGAAAAGTAGGTGTCCTTTGCTGACATCTTATAGAGGACAAGAAGAAATGGAAGGCTCTGTCTATAACAGCAAATGAAATAGAGCTCTGGTGCAGGCTCAAGCACAGAAACGTGGCTGTCCATGCTGTTAGCACTCCAGCAGACTGGAAGCTGTGCTTTGAGATAAAGGCTGAGGCAGCCTAGGGAAGTGACACCATGTGTTTCCTTTTTCCTTATGACGTGCTAAGGACAAGACAGAAAACAGAGTTGACCTGACCAACTAGTATTGCTCCTACACAGAATTCATGCCCTTGTCTTTAACAGATTGAACCTGAGTGGTGCTGGTGCTGCCATTAAAGGTCACATCCAATCACAGCATGGGTGATGCAGGAATGTGCAGAGGTTAGGAGATCTCTACCACACCATATGTAATGAAAGTGAGACCAAAGCCAGGCCATGAAAATCATGCAAAAGTAACCTTTAGTGTGAGAGACTTCAGTGTCACCAGTTATTCAGCTTACAGAAGAGAAGGTGGATGAATGCCTTATCACTGTATGCATTTACTCGTTGATGAAAGAGACATCTGACAAAGGCATTCCACAATCAGGTAGAACGCATTTTGAATTTAAACAAACTGGCCTAGAATACTAGGCAGTTTCCTAGAAGAAATAGAAAGGATAGAAGGAATAGTTTAGGATTTGAGATTTCTTTGTGGGACTGGGACATATATGATTGAAATTCCATTTTTTCATGGGCTGCAGAAGAGAAGAGCCTGTATTAATGTTTACATGTCTGTAGAAATGATGGAAATTGTAACAAAAGTCTAAAACCAACATGGTTTTCATCATTTTCTATGAGAGTCAGGATGCGAAGGGATTTGGTTTTGGTTTGGGGTTGGGTTTTATGGGTTTAGGGGTGAGGGGAATTGTTTGTTTCCCCTAATAATGTATGTATGTTCAGAAGTATTCTAACTTTATATGACTTTGCACTCTTGAGAAAGATGGAGGTTGTTACCACCTGTTATGTATCTGTCTTTACCTCGAGCTGAAAGACTGGGAAGGATGGACACTGTTCCGCAGTAGAAGAATGTTTGTTCCAAGTGAGTGGTTAATGAATCTTTCTCTCCAGTTCAAAATCACTATCAGAAAAACAAAGAAACTGCTCCTCTGTTCAGTTTGTTAGTATTTTTAGAAATGTTTTTAACTACTGACTCCTGGGCAAGGTGCAATCATCTTGAAGTATCTCACCAGAATCTGGTGGAACCTCTGTCTTACTCATAGTTTGCTGTGGCTTAGATGTCCAATATTTTGAAGATCAGAATCTCCAAATCTAATCAAAGTCATTTGGGTTCCTATAGGAATTTCTGAGTGTAAGTTAATCTACTGAATACATGAAGTCAGAAATTATTTAAAGGTCTCCCACAGCCTTAAGCTCTAAGTACCTGTTTAATTAATGGCCCCATCACTTGCACATTCAAGTGTAAACCAGGCAGGCTGTTGTGGTTTTACTCAGTTATGGACAAAATCTATGCAAAAGCAACTGACTTCACTTTGATTTGCGCCTTCCCCTCTGCCCCTGTCCTGAGTCTTTTTGTTTTCCAAGAAATGAGCCTCCAATATCAAAATGAGTTTGAAAAGTGATCACATTTCAGGCTACTTTAGTCCTGAAAGAAATCAACCAATTAAAAAGAAAATATTTCAGATCCAGTAGAGAAATGAGAAAAAAAATGGAAAAATTAGAGTAAACCCTTAAAGAAAGAAAACAAGCACACCTGTTCCTGAAATGAAATCCCCTATATTTCGTTTACAAAGGTGGATAGGATGTATTTGTCAAAAAAAAGCACGTGTGAAAAGCAAGCAATCAGCATATTTCATATCAGTGTAAAATATAATACTCCAGTTTATTCTAATCTTCTTATGAACCTTCTTATTTAAGGCACTTTACTGTAAATAATAGAAAGACATTGCTTATATAATTTAAAATGAAGCAATATTGTGTTGCTGTAATTTTTGGTGCATTTAGCTTTTGTCTGAAGACAGGTGCACACAGGAATCAACTCTGCCCTCAATTCAATGCTTCATCAGGACCTCTTTGTGAACAGCTGGTGCACAGAACTGCTGGTGAAGGAGCAGGAGAGGGAGGACATCTGCTGTGCTGCATGAGCAGAGAGAGCTGGCTCTTACAAATATCAGTTTTCTTAGCACTGCAAGGAGCCGAGATTTGTGTGACCATCTGCCCATAGTTTTGGTCTGCAAACAAACACTCAGTCTTCCACTTCCAATATACATTTGAAGTCTTGAAATGAATAACACCACTCAAATTTCTATAATATTGTTTTCCACTAAGGTGTAGAAGAGTACTGTCAAAGGCTAGCATCAAGACATATCACAAGATCTTTAGCCCTCAGTTTGTTGATATTACCAAAGAAGCCAAAAAAACCAAACCAAACCAAACCAAACCAAACCAAACCAAACCAAACCAAACCAAACCAAACCAAACCACCACCAACAACAACAACAAGACTTTTTAAAGTGATGACAATTAGATAGTGCTCAGGAGACTCGGAGAAAGCATAAGGAAAGCTACCAAACAGAGGTTACCTTTAGTTCAATATACCTAAATTTTTGCTGTCCTACTTGACACATGTTTTCACTGCTGAGGTATGTTTAGGGCAGACAACATTTAGCAGAAACACACTGCAAATGTTACCCTTGGATTTTATGAATTTGAGTGTTTGCACTTTACTTGTGAATCATAAATATACACTAAAGTCAGCATTGTTTCTTTCCTGTTTCCTTCAGAACTGCAATAAGTATGGACTTGGTGTAAGTCTACTGCACTTTAGCTTTTCTCTTTTCTATTGTGTTTACACTAAGGTGGAAAATATGAGTAATGTTAGAAATTGCAGTAGGAGTAACATGTACCAAAGCTCTCTTGTTAAGCAAAGATACAGTGTATATGCCATGGAAAATCATTTATCAAAGGTAGATTAAGGAACTGATGTTATAGAAAGTTGATTTGTACAAAGTCCCTGGAAAACTATATCATCATCAAGGTGGGTTAATGGATTTAAAGAATTTAGGAGAAAACTGATGCATTCTTTGTGTTAAAGAAATTTACTGTGTTATGTGTCTCAGGTTAAATGTTGGCAAGAAATTAAAGTCAATAGCACTTGAGTGAAGGATGATTCATTCAAAAATGTCAGGTTGTGCTGACACTATAAGGTGAACAGGTCTTGCACCGCTGTCTTATTTTCAGATGCTTCACCCCCACAAAAAGAAAAGAGTCTCATTTTCATGTGTTTTGGGCACATGCTGAAAAGTATTTATAGTTTCAACCAGCCTTGTGGAAAATCGATGGAGAGGGAAAAAAAAAAAAACAAATTAAGTAGCATAGATGTGGAATATAAATAGAAGGAATTGAAGTATAAAGCCTTAAACTAATCATTTTGGAGATAATAAATATTTTAAAAGAAAGTAAACCAATTTGTATTGTATTTTATTCAGATATATGACTTTATGTATACCAATGCAGAAGGATGAGGGAGATAAATAATCCATACTTAAATCAAATCTGGGTGCATTTCATTGCAAAAAATCCATTTCTTTCTTCATAATTTCTTCAGTTTTGAGAAAATAAGATAGTCTTAGAAATAAAGAGAAGACTCCAGAACTTTTATAACTCTAAGTTGCTTTCTAGGATGAAGATCATATAAAAGTCTCAATAGAAGTACTGAATTTTAAGCAATTACAGCACAACAAGGAGAAGAGTTAATGCCTCTTCCTTAAGAGACTTTAAAAATAATGGTATGAAAAGATTGAATACAGGAGGAAGAAAATCTGAGCAGGCCTTTCAGTCATTGTTATTAAAGTAGTGAGGGACCTTGTGGGAGAAGTCATACACTTCCTCAAAGTGAATGCAGTACCACACCTCTCACTCTGAAGGACAGTTTAGCAAACTACTGCCACAGTAGATGACATCCAAGAAGGCAGACAAAGACCTATTTTTCTCCTGTGAAAGACAGCACCTCAAACATCAAAGTGATTCCTTGCACTCCACCCAGTCATCAGATAATAAGCTGAATAAGAATTAGAGGTAAGAATGATGCATGGATGCTCATCTGTATCTCCCCTTCACTCACGAAATCCGTTTCACCCTCAGCATGGGCACACTTGTATATGGTAAAATTCCAAACTTAATCACCCACAAGTTCTTCCTTATTTTTAAGCCTTCTTTCTTTATGTATTTCTGTCATGTCCAAAGCACTCTCATCATAGGAATTCTTTTAAACTTGCCTAGATTCCCTTTCTATACATAGCCACTTGATTCCCTTTCGCTAAACGCTCTGCTGCCCGGGGTGCTGTGACTGCGCCGGTCGAAGGCAATCTCTCTGGGGACCTTCTCTGATCCCCAGAACCCTATCGCAGCCACAGCCAGCAGAGCCGATAGCAGCGTGAAGAGCAGGTGAGCACCGCGAGGAGAAGTCAAGTGGGGAGGACTCAGCAGCTCTGCATACCAACTGAGATTTATTTAGCTGATGGGGAGAGACTGAGTCAGGCCCCCAGGAGTTTTACATAGAAGGACCAAACCTCCTATGCTCTGCTCCAGGAGACCCCGAAACACAGGTGACAGGGGCTTTTCTACCCCTCAGACCCCAGGGGTGGAGGCACAAACATGACCAATTGGGAAAGCCCAAGGGTGTGGTCCAGGGGTGAGGGACAGATTACACAGCAAACGGGAGAACAGGGGAGGCGGTTACACCTGTGAAGGCCAATGCGTAGCCAAATGACAGAGACCCTTCTAGAACTTGGGGCAGGGGTGAAAGGAGAATGGCAGGGGAGAGAGAGGGATTCTCTCGCTCGACCAGGGGAGGGGACAGATAATTGACAGGGAGAGTATACAGGGTCCAAACAGGGGTACATGGAACAAACCAAAATACAATGAACCAATAAAAACCACTGCATCAATTCCCAACTGAAAAATCAGGATTATTAAACCCTATGAAGTTAAGGGCTTCTCTGCAGTACCACAGGAAGGTATAAATCTGCACATACCTGCACTCCTGTTCTTAAGCTCTTCATTAACCTGATACTTGCATTAGCAGAAGATCTGAAGGACAAAGAAAAAAAATTTGTTTGAATAGGGACATTGCAGTGGGACTTAGGTTACCCCAGACAAGGACAGGTTATTAAGACATCATATTTTAAAAGCAGTTGTAGGAGACAGCCTCATGTTGTGAAGGTATCAACATTTCCCTAAACGCAGATTTCTTAGACAGTCTGTCCTGTCTCTGTGTGAATTCTGTTAAGAATTTAATCAGTTCTCATGGTCCATGGCAGAATCTCAGTGTAACTGTCAGAAGCATCAGGTAGTACATAAACTGACACTAAGGACCCATAAGCTTTAGGGATCCTCAGATGAACATAGAGACTTGAGGCATTCATGTTTCAGCATGAATCTAATGTACCAGCTGTAGTTTGCCAACATCTTCTTTACATCTTAATAGAGTATCTCTGTCATGACCAAACATGGCCTTGGTGTTTTTTCAGACTTGGAGTATTTTATGATAGTTGTCTTTTTGGTAAACTTCTTCCACTTCTGGCATCTCTTACTCCTTTTCTAACCACTCTTCGCATAAGACAGTGATAACAGTTCTGGGCAAAAATTCAGTCTTCTTGGTCAGTCCTTTCAATTGATTCTTTAGCATAAATGGGAAGGAAATCTCCCATTTCATTGTAGAATCATTGAATGGTTTGGGTTGGAAAGGAACTTAAAGGTCATCTAGTTCCAACCTTCCACTGGATTAGGTTGCTTAGGACTCCATTGAACCTGGCCTTGACCACTTCCAGGGATGGGGCATCCACAGCTTCTCTAGGTAGCCTGTTCCAGTGCCTCGCCACCCTCTGTGCAGAATAAATTTTCAGGTTTTGTTCCTGTTATGGACTGTTGGGGAAAATAGAAAGAAATCACTACCTTTTGGGAAATGACAGGCTTGTTTTAGTGGTAATAAATCCTTTGGAACTTACTCTAGGCTCAGCTTTAGGGTGTGGGGAGGAGTCTTGCAGCTGGGGTCAGTGGATCTCCTTGAAACCATAACGAAGGTGAGGAAAAGTTTTAGACTCTGTAAGTGGTCCAAAACCAAATTCAAACCTAATTATCACAGTAAGAAAATCATTGAGATACAGGGGAAAAAAAGTTTTTGACGCTAGTGATTTAGAAGTACATCATTTTCCTGCATTGTGCATGTTGCCAGAAACACCATGTCAGGAAAACATTCCATAAACTTACTACACGAGTCTGGTCTCTCAGACTCACAGGTGAAAATATCTAGCTGCCTCTTTCCTGATTGTGTAACACACACATCACTGGATCAAATAGTGACCATTGTAGTGTTTGTAGGAAATACAGATGAAAAAAAATAGTAAAATACCTTGCAAGATCTAATCACATTGTAAATCTGGAGGTTTTTGCACTGTTTCTCCATACTCCATCCTATAAATCTTTTGGTTTAGCATATCACATATCAAGGAAAAACTGTCTCAAGAAAACTATCTGAGTAATCTGAGTAGGAAGCTGAAAAGGAGATGTCATCTAGAGAGTTTTGTCTCAAAGTGTCTTTTGTGGATTCTGACTCTTATTGAATTCTACTAAAACTCATTTTTTTCCCTCCGCACACAAATACTGCAGCCAGAAGCTCTCTGCATCTCAATAGAGAAAAAAAAAAGGGTTTAAAACGTATCACTCACTGCTGCTGGAATCAAATCCAAGACTCTTTTTCCTCCTAAGTACTTTGCTTATTATCTAGGTTTTTATATCTTTCTTTCTGAATTACTGATCCTTGACTTCTCTTTATGCACAATGGATGTCTCAGCAAATAGGCCTGTGAATGCTTTCATCTCAGTACACCCTATGCAGTCATTTCTTGAGCAATAAACTAAGAACATTTTGTGTGGTGAGAAATGTGCACTTCATTATCTTGAGATAAAGGAAACTGAATTCTGGCATAGTAAGAACTAAACATTGAGTACAGATGAAAGATACAGATACAGTTTACTCCTTCAGTTGTTAAAAGAACACAGAGCTTTTAATCCTGCAAAGTTTGATAAGGTAGGTATCCAAAATAAGTTGATGATTGATTGCAGATTGATATAAGTTTTAAGCTTGGAAGAGAGCTAGACATTTTAAATTTCCTCTTAAAATATTGTAATCTTGCCTTTGCCAATAGTCCTGCTGACATTCTCTTTGCTCTTTAGCTGCATTCACTTTTGGCTCCTGTCATGTTTTTCCTGCCCAGTTTGTTTAAGAGAAATAGGGATTGTCTGGATTACAGCACGCAGCCCAGCATCATGCCTGGAGCCAATCTCCAGGCAGCCAGCATAAGTTTTTTAGCTGAGTGTCACTTGCTCCCACTGTGAGCTCTGTCCAGCTGCAGAGTCCATATAGCTGTATGCTTTCAATACCAGTCATCATAATGGTAATGGTGTATTCGGTACACTGTGAGAAAATACCATCAACCAGATTGTTCCTTTATGCTTGTCTAGTCAATAAAGTTTAAATAGTACCTAATTCAAACACAATACTATCCGTAAAAATTATGGGTAGGAAATACATCAGATTCAAATTATCTGTCTGTTCTCTGGCAAAGAAATATCTATAAATCTTAGAGCAAATCTGCATGTAACCCTGCACTCTTATGCCTTCCACTTTTGAGATACATGAGAAAGTTCAACCTTGCTTACAGAAAAATCACATTTAGAGACACTGATTAAAATCCCTTTTTTTTTTTACACTCACATGCCGTAGGACTGTTGAGAGGTTTCCTATTGCCTCTTGGAAGGTTAAAGTCACTATTGAAATGCACCATTGATCCCCAAATAAGTGTCAGCATGTAATAAATATGGACTACAGTATTTACAGTTTACCAGGTATTTTTCCTTTATTGCCTATAAATATTGGTACACTTCTTCCAGATTTCTGAGCTGTTATGTCCCTATAATGTTCCTTGCCTATCAAATTATGTGCAAATATTATGCATATCCTGTGATTGCATGATGAATTATTGAAGGCTACTTTCACAAATATTCCTCATTAAAAGTTAATCTTGTTGGCTTTAAAATACAAATAAATTTGAATTTATTGCCATCACGACATTAAGGCTTTCAGAGACAGACCATAATAACCACATGGATACTAAACAAAGACTGGAATTTTGAAAACAAATTATTACTTGAGACTCCAGTCAGACTGCTAGGTAGCTGCATCATATCTCCCTTATGCTGTATGTACCAGCATTTCACTAATAGTGAATATGTTGCCCTAGCATTATTTTGTGCTTTAAAATCTAGATATGCTCTCCAATGCAGTTGCTTTGAATTATATTGATCTCTGAAAATCACTCTAAAACGTAGCATAAGAGAATCACATCAGTGATCAATGATGTTGATTCACAATGTCCATTGTTATAAAATAAAATAATATATTGCATTAGGAGGAATTCTTATGTATATATAATACATAATTATTTACTGATGGGGAGTACCTAGAAACCAGAGTTTCGGTCTCCTGCATGTAATAGAAGGCATCCCAAAAATCTTGAATCAAAAATAGTGAAAAGTAGAGAAAAAATAAAAGAAATTAATAAGATAAAAAATGGTCAGCGTATGATCAAGCTATTGTGTAGACACCCAGGCAGTGTAATATATTAACTGCCATTTTCTGGTCATATGGAAACATAATGATGTTAGTGAAAAAGAACTTCCAGAGAAATTCTTTGCTCATGCACTTTCCCAAGTACATTCATTTACATATTTGTAATGTTGCCTTGATGGCCGATGCAAAGTCAGTTAGTAACATTGTCAGAGAAGGGCAGTGCTTTCTGATGCATAATTTACAGTATTGCTGATGTACCTTTTTTCTTTCCTCTGTACTGGAATGAAAGATCATTTTTTGCAATCTGATCCTGGAATATACAGGCAAGGTCTCATATCTTGAACTACACTGCCATGACATTTTTCTTTTTCCTTTTTTCATTTTTATTTCCCTTTCTTTTCAGTTAATACACTATTCAGAGAGCTTTTAAACTTATTCAGAACTCAGATGTCCTTTAAATATTATGAAATATTCTTGCTGAATTAAAGCTATCTAGCCTATTTTATTTAATCAATTAAGATTTTTAAGTGCATCATAACTCTGTGCACAAAGAGACAACATTCATAAATCAGTAGACAGTCTAAATTAATTGCCACAGGTAGCACCCTGCCAATAGCACATATAATTAGCTTTTTGTTGTACAGAGTGGAAGATCAGAGAGTTGCTGTTAGCATTAATGAGAGAAAGAAAAATGAGTATATATGATAAAATTATTAGAATGCTTGCAAATATTCTAAAGTTGCATTCCACTTCTGAATTACACTTTTAGGGGTCTTCATGTTCTATAAGTATAATTATCCCTCACATCAAGCATACCTCTCTTCTATTTCAGGTTGAATTGTCAATTCAGTACCAATGAAACAATGTCTTCAGAGCCACTGACTGCAAAGGACAATTTTAGATAAAACCAGATCTACATGTCAGTAAATGCATCAGGAACACAACAAGGGATTTCTTTAGTCTTCCAGATAGTAGCAGGTAGAAGATGAGAAGCTGGAAAACAAAGAAAACAGGTAAAATGAAAATTGATCTTGGTAACAGCAAACCAATTTCTAAAACTCAAGAAGCTCAGATTTATAGTGAGATGAGATAAACCGTATTCTTCATCCCTCCTTTTCGAGTGTCAGCCAGGGTAATACACGGATGTACGACACAGATCAGGCCTGTGCAGCCTTTCTATCCTAAGTAAGGTTCTATCCTGCCTTCCTTTGCTTGACTCAAATCCTTTTGAAATCACTTTAAAAGTTTCTATCAATTTCATTTGAATGGTCACATGGAATCTTGACTCATGGAAAATCAGAGCGTGATGTCCAAACTCCAAATCAGAGAAGGGGTAACTTTGACATTAGATCAGAATATATCCATAGGTGGAGGTTCCCCAATCTTACTAACTTTTTAGATTCAAACTAAAATTTTAAGAATTTTAAAAATAGAAGTTGCAAAAAGTTTTAACTAAGTTCAAGATTAAAAAAAAATCTGAGTCAGGAAAGAAATTGTCCCCTTGCTGGCAGCTCCTGTTTCTCAGTCTTATCCAACCTAAAATCTTACATATAAATGTATAGTATATATAAATATTATATATATATATATACATATATACATTTTTCCTGCCCCTGCAGTCACCATTCAGTCACACAACTCCTCATGTGCTCCTTATTGCTCAATTTCTCTAAAAATGACTCACAGTTGGTGTGCTGTGTTGAACTGAGTTGGATTTGAAGAAGTGCTTGCATATTTCAGGGGGAAGTTGGTAGAAAACATTGTTGGAACACAAAGATAAGAACTCCAGGACCAGAATGGGCTGATTGGAAAAGATTTATTGAATGTTTTCTTTATAAGTAAGAAAGAATTTTCCAAAATGGTGATATAAAATTACCATATAATGACAATGCTTTTACAATCACTCTATGTTCTCCCTGGGGAGGTACAAAAAAAGCACTAAGCAATGCAATATTTTGGAAGAACTATTTAATATTTTTATTTGCTTAGCATACTTGTATGTTGCAGCTAATGGAAAACTTATTTGAGGTGTAAATGTAGCATTTGGAATTATTATTTTTATTAATCACAATTATTATTACTATTTTGCCTAACCATAAACAGCAATTTTTGTGATTTTTTTTTCTCAAAATGAAATGTATTTTGAAACTCTGAATTTTTACACAGATGTGTGGTCCTAATTAATATGTAGCTAAGTGCTTTTTCTCATCTTAAAATAGGTAGTTCAGAATATGTATTCAATAAACTTTTTATATACACAGGTAGAACACGTGTATGAACATCATCTCAAAAGGGACATTGCAAACATAGAAGGACAGGAATTATTGACAGATGTAATTAATGATCTGGAGGAACTCCTGTATGGGAATTCACTTGGGAATATTAAAGGCAATAATTTCAAAACTTTTATTTAATTAATTTTTATAAGTAATATTTGCCATTTTAAAACCTTAAATATTCATACTGTAGGCACAGAAACTATGAAGGAGACTACCAGACAGAGGAGCCAACAACTTTTTCTTTCTTGTATCTTAGAAATCTGCACAATATGTTGCAGAGGCTTTACTTCATTCTTGCCTTATCCAATTTCCTAAATGTTGGAAAACTGGGTACTCTATAAAGATACAAAGTGAAAATTAATGCAGGTCTTCTGACATGGTAAATTTCCTATTAATTCATAACAAAAAATAACCTTTCTCTCTGACTCTTTTTTAAAAGAAAAACATTAATGCTCTTACTAAAAGACCAAGGTAAATATGCTAAGGCCTAAAGAGAGAGTCACAAGTTGAAAATCCACATCTGACAAAATAAAATTATTCTGATCTTTATCAAAAGGAAGAAAGGTCTAGTGTTGAGTTAAACTTTGCAGACATTACCTGCAAAAGTCTCAAGGAAAGCAAGATTTTAAATACTTATGAAGTATTAACTAGCTGTGTGAGGCTGCAGAAAGGAAGGACTGTTGCCATTACCTACATTATTTTCATCTCTTGTCTTGCTCCACACCATATAGAAGAACTTCTAAAATTATCACTAGACATATTTAAATCCCAGGAAAATCATGGGGGAAGTCCTCTTGAAAGCCATTTATAGGCTCCTGAAGGAGTAGAAAATGACTGGGATCATTGTAACTCTGGCAGCATTAAATGCCAATAGAATTCTGTGCAATATTAAGAGGACCATGATGAGTACATGAGAGAAACAATCATTCTTTTGTACTCTGTGTTTTTTAGATCATGTCCAGAATGTTGCGTCCTATTTGGGGACCCCAATACTGGGAAAATTTTGATAGCTGGAGCAAATTGAGCAGAGGGCCACTGAGATAGCTGGGGCTGGATCACTTTTGTGTGGTGAGGAGGAGCTGAGGGAGCTGAGCTTGTTCTGCATGGAAAAGGATCACTGCAGGGAACGTAACTGGAGCTCAGGTGCCTATGAGGGGATTACTGAGAAGAAGTTTGCTGAGGCAAGACTTCCTTGCTAAGGTTCAGAGTTGAAATATGAAACAATGGTTATAAATTTACATGCAAGAGGTTTTGACTGAATATAAGAAGAAAAATTATGAGGGTAATAACTAAAAATGATTGCCTAAGAGGTTGCAGGTTTCCAAATCCAACCATACTAAAGCCTGAGGCATCTGGTCTGAATTCAGTGTGGACCCTGCTTTGAGCATGACTTTAGATTACAGACCTCCCAAAGTCCTTTGCAAGCTGAGCAACGCAGCCATTCAGTGATTATAATGGCATCAGCCACTATGAGAGGCCATAAGCTGTTAGACTAAATACTGAGAGGCCTCAAAGTTTCTAATGAATCATGCATTGTCTAGCCCAGTGATGTTCAGGTTTTGGCTCCCTTCTCTGAGAGAGAAATGTTCATTCAGCAAAGGATATGCAATTAATCCCATGATGGGATTCAGTATTTTACCAGCTAACTCGTAATGAAAAGCACTTTTAAGTGTCATTTGTTGCAGAGTTAGTGCTGTAAAGCTGCCTGCCCTGTTCTACTCTTAAGTCTCAATGTTGTATTTTTCCTAGACAGATGCCAAATTGATAAAAATCTGATTTTTTCTGCACGGCTGTTCCAATTGAATCCTCATTGCTACAACCACATTAGGAAACAAAGAGACATATTATGGTTGGAAGATTTTTTTTCCTACTTAATATCCAGATTGTTGGTGTGAAGGTCTCTAGTCTTTGTTTTGGCTTCCACTTGCAAACTGGGCATTGACATCTGCTAATTGCTAGCTTCTAAGGGAATTTAGTTTAAAATATACTGTATATACAAGGCCAAATTCACTGTGCGTCACAAAGGCGAAATTGTTTTCTTTCTCCTGTTTTGTATTTACAGCTAAAGCAAATTGGAAGGAAACTGGTGACTATCATGAACTGGAGAGTAAGAACAACAATAGATATAATCAAATAAAACTTCACTAATGGATCCAGTTGCAAAAGACAATTTAGCATCAGCTGTCTCAGAGCATCTACACAAGTCTCTTTTGATCCCCAATTTTGGGCTGTGTATGGACTAAAAAAGCTATAAAAACAAACTTTATTAAAACTGTACTACATCCAGAACCCTGCAGCCACACAGAAAGTACACCAGAGGCAGCTTAAACATGAGTATTCTGGAGCTACTTGTGGTATATTTAAGAACTGTGCATCAGAGTGCAATGGAGTTCCTGGGAGTTAAATAAAAGATGGACTGAAAAGGATACCTTACTTGCTGAAACGTAAGTTCAGCTCCCTTATTTTCTCCTGCAGCAGCACAGCTGATGAAATTATCCAACCTCAAAGCAGAGCAAGATGATTTTTCCTAGAATCTTGCCGCATTGTGAAAGAAGGAGGCAAACAGACAGACCCTCATGACTCCTAATCACTTTCTGCATTTTGTGCATGCAGATTTGGTTCCCCTTTCTCTCCTTCAATCAGAGGAGTAGTCCATAGCTTACCCCACTGAGGTTCTTTTGTAATTGGCTATAAGTGGAGCAGAAGTGAAGAGCTTTGTGTATGCCAAAAGCATGATTATTGTCCCACCCACACAAATGTTAAGCTGAAGTCACTGGAGTCTCTAGTGGAACTTCAACGAGCAAGAGATATATCAAACTGCAATAGTCACTATTGCCTGGAGTATCTAGGAGGTTACAGCTGTAGTGGAGAAGTTTGCTTACTGCAATTTTTTGTTTCACTTATTTAAATTTACTTTTTCACTGGAGTGTTGTGCCAAATATGACAGAGGCCTCATACAGCCCTGCAATCCTTAAATGCTCTTTCAGTCAAATGCTGGTGCACTAAGAAAGGGGAAAGTCTCACCTCAGCAGCCCTGCTCCATTTTGAAGAACAGACTATGTGGGGTCACCCTCAGCTCTTGGCTTGCCCCCCTCGTGGTACAGCCACCCTTCCTTCACGATAACAATATGGAATGAAAACCTTCTCTTCTAATAGTAGTCCCAGTTCCCCACGTTAATTTCAACAAATTTTAAGATAGGGCTAGGCAGAGAAAACTAGTTTACGTCCCTCAATTTTTACTTACTCTGTTATTGTATCTCATTTAATTTATTTGGTTTAAGTTCAGTCTTGGTTAACAAGATCTTTCAGAAAAGACAAGTGGTTCTTCTGAGGCAGAAACTTTTTATTGTTACAGTGTAATCATGATGATTTATATTGTGGTGTCTGTTCATCCCACCTCGGGGAAAAAAAAAAAATAAAAGATGGTGGAGTCACCATTTCCAGAGTTTCAGTTTGTCAGAATTGCGTGTCATTAATGTCATTTAACTCTGATTTGAAATCATGAGGCTTCACTTTCCAGAAATGCCCTCTAACAGTGCAAATGGGCTTACCATCTCTATTTCCCTTCTTTAAGAAAACAAATAACTAAAGAGTAAACAAAAATATAGAATCTCTTTAATATATCTTGAAGGTAAAACTTATTATGAGTTAAGTAAATTTTATCTTTTCAACTCTAATGCATTTGTAAAAACAGTGACTCATTGGAAAAATTAAGCCTGGTAATGTTATGACTTATGGAAAAATCCTCTAATATTTAATTTTAAAAAAATATATTTTTTTTCCAAATTTTAACAATTTCAAAATGAGTACGTTATCCCAATTATCAAGGTCTGTAAGATACTTATAATGTTGAACACTGGTTATGATTCCTTGAAAATTCTATAGCCTTTTAAAACATTCTGAAATACAGAATCATTTTTCTGCTAATTTTAATAAGAGCATATCCTGACACTTCATTAAAATTCCATACAACCTACTGCTGGCTTCATTCTATTAAATTTCATGGGACTTCTCCATAAAGTTTTTGTCATATCTTGCTGGGAGCCATATCTTGTTAGGATCTGATTAAAGAAGAGCCTTGTGTTCCCGTTTGTTCATATGCATGTCCTGGAGATGAACTGATGGTGTCACCAGGTGCGGTAATTGAGGGTAAATGTGAGATATTATTTGTTGGTTTTCCAGTGGAATTCTCTTGACTTTGAAATTCAATTTTGTCTGATATACACATATTGTAGTCAGTTTTGCAGGATAGTTTTTGCAGAAATATTAATGAATGGGATGTCTGGAAGGTTATGCATTACCTAAAGCACTCCCTATAGACATGATAACACGGGCTACGTTGCATATGCATTTCTCTCCACTCCCCCCAGTGGAGAGAACTCAGCTTTGTGCTTATTATAATAAATTTTTAATGGGAAATATGTGTGTCAGTATTGACAAGCAACAAGCAGAATTTTTGGCAGATTTAATATATGGGCTACTGTTCCTGTTGCTAAAAGAACAATTGTTTCTTTCATAAGAATCGTCTTTTATACATCATCTATTACTACATTTAGATCATTTTTGTACTAGGCAAACTGAACTAATCAGATCTAACGGCCCATCTGTTCTTGAGACAAAAATAGCACTTTCTACCAAAAATATGCATGGTGTAAAAAATGTCTACATTGAATTTAACTGGTAGGTGAGAAAATATGTTTCAGCAGAAAAGCAGGTGAGTCCCATCTTGTATTTATTTCAACTTTACATTTTTTGCATTAATAATGGAGGATTTTTTGGTAACTTTGCTTAGAGTGATGATCCAAATGGACTTTTTTAACCATTGAGCTAAGATTTGTTTCTTATTTATTTCCATCATCTATACCTGGTGATATTCTGGATCTAGTGGCAACAGAGAGATTTTTGCCATTAGCTTCACCAGTTCCAAGGTTTCACTCATAAGTTAAAACTAAACTACCTCTATTCCTTACCCAAATAGAAGATAATTCTATGTATGTGTCACGTTTTCATATCTTCATTTAGCTTATTTTATTTAGTGAGTTCACAGATAGGCAATCATTTATTTTCTAGATATTAAGTTTTCAAAGTGAGTTTGTAAGAAGTCTTTGATTACAACAAGATAACTCTACAAGTGTTCCAGACTAAACTCATTTCCTGTGATAACATAATTGTTGTATTAAACAATTTTAATTCTATAAGCCTCTGAAAATGGCTGAGTTTTTTTTCCAAGTTCTTAATAGCCCATAAAGAACTTCAAGTGCTGTTCAGAGAAGTCATGGATTCCCCATCCCTGGAGGTCTTTTAGACCAATTTAGATGAAGTTCTGTACACCTTGGTGTAGTGGAAGGGGTCCCCACCCAT
>WEKY01029371.1:0-71392 GCA_013390045.1 Picathartes gymnocephalus | reverse complement strand
TTTTTAAAATTGTATTAACATTTTAGAAACAAGAAGTTTCAAAAGTCTTCAGAATTCAAGATTTTTCACTGGTAATATTGCTCAAGCAAGGTAGAAGTGTCCATAAAGCTACAACATGCCCTTGAGAAAGTAAACACTATTTTAGTTTTTCAGTACTTCAGCTGTATGGGGATGATGAATTCAGCTGTATTTACCAGCTGTGCTTGTTTTGAACAAAGATAGAGATGAAGTCTGACACTACTGGCACTTCTTCGGTGCAGAAATACTCTGTCTCATGAAGAATTCTTTTTAAGTAAAAAAATCTGGCACTTAGATTTCATGGATGGTAAATCAAAGTAATAGCCAGTTATCATCCAGTCCTTCACTTTCCTGAGCAGTGCTGAGGGAATTATGACTAGGTGGCTTGCAACAGCTTGGCTTCTAGACATGGAATATTGCTGGGTGCCTGTGAGTGCTGTAAGTATGCTGGCCTCTCTGTGAGCCCCATTGTGCATCTTAAAACATAACAAACATTACTAAGCTAGAGGGCTCTTACCTTCCTTTGGAAGCACAGTGTAGGTTGTTTCCATGCCTGCGTGGATGTGGTCAGTAACGTGACAGTGTAACAGCCAAGTTCCAGGGTTTTGTGCGGTCATTTCCACAGTTTGAAATGTCCCAGGGAACAGATCAAAGACATCTGCCCGGTAAACCCCTGTTTGCTTCAAGACAAAAAGAAGCAACAGTTAAACTGTGTTAAATACACAGTGTGTGTCATTTCTACTGAAGCATCACTTTGTACATTCATTTCATGCTCCAAAGTTTAATAAACTAGCAACTGAGTGGAAATTAAGGAAAACTATAGCTTTTGTCTTACCACAGCCATGAAAAATTCACAACTATCTTATCGAAGCAGCTTCTGAGGTTACCAGTGAGCAAATGCTACTGGCAGATATTCTCTGGCTCTTGTATGTTGATCAAATACAGGTTTGAGGCATAAAACCCTTATGGCCAAAGTACAAGCCCTGTACTGTGACTTTTCACCATAGAAAACAGGCCTTGGTATTTGACTTACCTCTCATTCTTAACACAGCAAGAAACAAATGAAAAAGACCTGATACCTTGTAGTCAAAGCTGTGGCCATGGAAGTGTGCTGTGTGAATGTCTACCTCATTGCCCATTCCCATCAGATACCAGCTCACATTATCTCCAACATGCATAGTCAAGCCATGCAAATTTCCAAACACCTTTCCATTAATGGCTAAAAAGAAGGAAAATAAGACAAGAGAAAACAAGTAAGATTTTGTATATTGTGTACTGTTGATCTCTAATATAATACAGATTGAAAGATTTGAAAGCTAATGCTAGACAAAAGTAATGGCTTTGGACAGCACATTATGAGTGGTTGTTTTTATATTCCACATTAAACTGGAAAGAAAGACATCATAAAGAAAATTTCTTTGCTGTACACCATTGCTAATATTGCAGTTTTTAAAGAGCTGCGGGAATTGCAGATTCCAGCATATCCAGAGCAGTTGTTTACTGACATCAAATCAGAACTTCAAATTTCATTTTTATTCTTTCTCTACTCAAAACTTCGAATTGGGAATATACTAGTGGGTTTTGTTGTTGTTGTAATGTTGTTGTTAAGGATTTTTTTAACTTGTGAAAAAAAAGTCATTTGCTGGCAGTAACAGTGTTTTCAAACAGTTCAAGTAAAATTTTTCAGGCCTTCTGTCCTGGAAGTGGAAATTCAGGGGGCTGAGAAAGTTGAATGTATATGCAGTATTTTCAAATATATAATTTTATAGAATTCCCAGAGCTATATGAACTAAATGGGGAAACATACCATGCATTTTATTACTTTCAAGGAATTCCTCATCCTCTTTGTCAACAAGGTTTGGGTTGGTAGAATATGTTTTAATGTTTTCATCCAAGTACCATGACTCATTTTCGTCAAAAACCATAAAGAGAAGAGCAAATTGAACTTTCTTTTTAATATGAAATGATGGCAGGTAACGTCTGTGACACACAACAAGTGTGCCTATTAATCCGCTGTAAGTGTCCTGAAATGACAAGTGAAAACCCACATAATTGCAAGATGTAACTAAGCAGAAGTACTTTTAATGACATCCATGAATCCTTTTACTATCTTCACAGTTGTCAATATCTGAGAATAAGGGCAGCCAGTGTCAAACAAAGTTATTTCTCCACTGTTACATCCCCAGGGATCAAGTTCAATGAAGACTGCCTCATTTTCATCTCTTGCTAGAAATAAACATTTATTCCATATTAATTTATTGCTCTTTTTTCAAACTGTAATTTTGAGCTTGATTTCCATTCAAAATATACTTCTTGATGCTTTATTTGTATTTGTTGAGACAAAGGCAAGAATACATTAATTTCCATTAAAAATACTATGTTAAGCTAATACATTCTTGGTAAAAAATAGCGAAGTTGTGTTTCACAGCTGCATGTTAGTTTTCCCACAAATGACTGATTAGATATTGAGCAAGCTATAAAGGTGGTAGCTTTAAGAAGGGAATCTGAGATGATCTAAACCAACAGCAGAACAACCAGGAAGCAAAACCATGAATGTCTGTGACATTCAGTTTCTGCCCTGAATTTCTTGCAGTTTGCCTTCAAGAAACATTTAAATTCAAAGCTATGGTAATAGAGGAAATAACTTGGCAGAGAAAGCAGAAAAAAATTCAAACTCATCTCCTTTGGCTGTATCTATGTAGGAGACTTGAACAAAACTGATATCAATAATATACCTTAACAATGTCCACTGTTGAATGGTATGCCCATGCAATACAATGTGAATCTCCTCTCTCAGGACTAGATCTCTCTGGGATTTTCCAGACATATTTATTTGTTTCACCTGAATTAAATAAGTATCAATTAATTTTTGAAGTTTTCAGTGTGCAGACCTACAGGAGGTCATCCTGAAGCAGATGTTATCTCCATTTACAGCTTATATTTGTCTTGAACTTCCCATTTACTGCTCTGGCTAGCTGATGGCCCCTTCTGCAGATCCCTGATTCTTCTTGACAATGGTTTTGTTTGTGTGTGAGTGTGTCTGCACTGTCCAGTTCACCATACTTAATAAAGTCAATTGTATGTTTCGTAAAGATCACAGAGGAACTTCAGAAGTAATAGCATAATCTATGCTTTCCCTATGGAGCCAAATCTCTTTGCTTACATGAAAGATGCAGCCACATTGTGTCCAAAAATTACTGATCAGTCAAAAGACTAGGATACATAGCAATAGTTAGCAAGGGCATTTGAACTGCATAAATATTTGTCATATTCAGCATCAAAAATTTAAGAACTTGAGGCAAGACAAACAAAAATGATGTCTTTCCTGCTACCTGGAATCTTGCTAAATCTTACAAGAAGTCTTGATGTTACCTGCTGGAAATAAAGATGGGTGGTTTGATACCTGGGTTAGTTACAGCAACAACGGAATTGTCTGTTTTCACTCCATGGGCATGGATAGAATAAGGTCTTGATGCCAAGTTCTTAAAAACTATTATAATTTTATCTCCAATATTTGACACAAGCAGTGGCCCTGTTGGATTGAAAAGAAAGATTAACTTGGTTTTTCAAAACATCAGCGGAGAGCCAGCTTGTTGTGTTCAAATTCACAACATTGGCTTATAATTCAGCTGAAAACTGTATAAAGATAATACTCATTACGACATGCCAACTTTAGGTGTTAAAGTTAGGCCTCTACATCTCAAGTTCTGAGCACCTACTGTGTACCTGAAGTCAGTTTGGATGTTGCTGCCCTGTTTTATGCTGACTTAGGACAAACTGACTTCTGATCAGGCAGCAAACCAAAAGGGTTTTTTTTCCTTGTAAAGCAAGGAAATTAATACAATATTATCTTGCAGGTAAAGCACCACAATAAAAGTAGCAATTCCATGTAGGTTTTCCACAAATTGAGGCAATTTTTGTGCGTAGAACTGTCCTCAATATTATTTGAATAGTATCTTTTGATTTGTGTCACTGCATTTTTTGCATTTTCAAAACAGAACATGATGACTTTACCTTGAATTTCCAGGTGCTGCTGCTCCTTTGCTCTGTTTTTCAGAGTACTGAATGTCTGATCGGTGTACTCACGATATACTACCTTTTTGTACTTTGAACCAATGAACTTGTCATTTTTATTTAAAAATGGATTGCCAGGGCTGCCAAAAGAAGAAAGAAATGCATTATTTTATGTATTTTAGAACATCTTTTGCAGGTATATCAATTAGCTATCAAGCAAGAATCTGGCTCAGTGAAATAGTAATCTCATAAACTGCTAGTATCTTCAACATGAAAACATTCTTGTTAAGCTGGGAGGTAACACCCCACTATAAATAGTTCAAGGCTCTATGGTACTTGAAAAAATGCTGAGTGCTTGGCCTGGCAAATGCTTCAGATTGGAAGGAGACACACAGAAACTTGCATACTGAAAAATAGAGCCTTTGGCATCTTGTGTACGTCTAAATGATGCCTAACACTTGTAAAGCTGAAGTACCTTGCTAGCATTAAATGTGAGGGATTCTTTGCTGAGATCATGGGGGCTGGACACAAGAGCAGGGGGAAAGTCTGGTAACAGCAAAGTTGCTATTACTTGTGCTTAGAATTATGTCAGAGTCCACAGGTATACAGGGCAAGGAAATGTACTGTCAAACTAAGGAAAAAGAAGAAAATACAATTAAGTTGATAACAAAATACAGTTATTTTCTACTCAAATTATTCAGGTGGAACACAGAAATTCATCATTCTTGTTTAGCCTTTTCTCCTAATCGGCATGAATTATTTGATCCAATCAGTTCTCTCTCATTGAGATTCAAATACTGGAAATTAAACACCAAGACAACAAGCTTCATGATGAGTGGATTCAATCATGGACATATCTTGTGTAAGCTCATGAAATTGAAAGAGGTCAAAAAGAACCTTACTCTGACTATAAATAAACATGAGACAAAGAACTTGTTTATCAGGACACAGTCATCCTAGATAAGATGACAATGAACATTTTAAGCTTTCCATGTCAAGGACTACCAACATCAGTAAATAATAAATGCACATGCACTCTCCAGGATCCATTAAAATCTACACCTGTTCCACAGAAGATCTGTGCTGGACTATTTCTCAAGCATTGTGCTGTCTGGCTCAGTTACATGGCAACACTACTGGCAAAGGACCACAAATTCAAGTGAGCCCAAAAAATATACGTGAAAAGAAAGTGTTTCTAGAAATGTCTGGAAGAGGAAAAGGTTCAGAGGAGAAGTGAGTTGCTCCTTTGCTTTTTTTTGCATTTTTTTCCCCCTGTGTATATTCCAAAGTACCTTTCCTCATGGTATTGATGCCGCTCAAATTCCCATGTCCTGTTAGGAGAATAGTCCCATTCAACTTCCATTGCAGCAATGTAGTAAACCTTTTCATGCAAATACGTAGATAAATCTACATTCCACCAGTGGCATTTTTTCACTTCGTAGTTCTGTTTCATGCCCCCAGTGTAGTGGTCTGTTGTCAGGCAGGACACTTCAAAAACTCCTAGAGGTCATATAAGAAACAAAGATTTGAGGACACTGAGACACAGGTTGTTGCTCATATAAGGTCCAAAATCTTTGTGCAGTATGGCTATTTGTAGTAATAAATTTCAGCGTA
The DNA here is from genome assembly GCA_013390045.1 of Picathartes gymnocephalus. NCBI lineage: Eukaryota > Metazoa > Chordata > Aves > Passeriformes > Picathartidae > Picathartes > Picathartes gymnocephalus. The sequence continues at coordinate 65,746 of WEKY01029371.1, read as the reverse complement.
CAGAGGAGCTAGAAAAATCAAGGCTTTAGCATTAAGAACATATGTCCTTACAGTTTTCTACCCTTCAAACACAGTTGTACACAGTTTTAGCACAAGAATCAATATACCAGCTTCTTAAAGCTTGTCTCTATGCACAAAACATTAAAGGTAACAGTTTCTGCATTAGTAACAGGATTTTTAAACAAGTCATTTACCTTCAGAATCAGGCTTCATAATAGCTGTAAGAGCTGTATGTGGAAACAGATTTGCTGTATCCTTTCTTGTTCCTTTAGTTACAAATGTGTTTTCTGAGAAGTATATCCCATGGATATCAACTTCTGAACCCAAGCCCATCAAATGCCAGGAAACAACACTTCCTTTACACATCTCAAGACCAGGCTGATTTCCATACATATAACCATTAATTGCTATAGAAGATTTGAGAAAGCAAAACCCACTTTGATTAATATATTACTTAATTCTTCAATAGAGAATAATTAAGAAACATTTCAGATGTAATGTCATGCCTTAGACTGACAGAAATATCAATAATAATGAATAATCAATCAATAAATATAAATGATTTATCACATCAATGAAACTAAATAATCAATTCAAGCAAAACAACTTTTAAACCCAGTGTTTAGAAATAATTTATAACTGTTTCCCTTTTCAATGTCTACAGCACATGTTGCTGCCTTGACCAAGTGGAACTTCCCTGCTTTCTACTCATCACGTATACAGGATGCATAAAAGATCCTGCTTAATACCCTGCAACACCCTCCAGCCATAGCAGTGGAGGCAATTGGAAGGGTTTTTGAGTTACTAACCCTTTCTAGATAGTGCTTTGCAAAACTGTCAAATCCTGGGCTTCTCAGGTACCACTGAATGCTCAGCACCAAGAGTCTGTAAACAGGAATGGCTCTGAGGGCTAAATTTTTCAAAATGCACAAACAAATATGCTTGAGGATTAGGACTTGCTGGCAGGGCTAGGGCCTGAGGGTAAAAACATCTTTTTCACATGAAATTTGAAAAACATTTCTGTGGTACTAAAACACAATCAGTGTGAAACTCAGTTCTGCCCTATTAAAGAAGCAAAGACTCATTCTGAGACAAAGTCCAGCTGGCAGGTCGAGGGAGGGGATCCCTGCCCTCTGCTCAGCACTGCTGAGGCCACACCTGCAGGGCTGTGCTGAGTTCTGGTTTCCCCAGCACAGAAGACATGAACACACCAGAGAGAGGGCAACAAAGGCCACGAGGGTGATGAAGGGACAAGAAAGCATCTCTTCCTATGAGGAAAGGCTGAGGGAGCTGTGATGACCCTTCAGCCTGAAGAAGAGGCAGCTTGTACCCACCTGTACAAACACCTGCAGGGAGAGTGTCAAGAGGATGGAGCCAGACTTCCCAGCGGTACCTAGTTATAGGGACTGAAGCCTGTCTGACACTAACAGACCCCAACTGACACACAGGAGGTTCTCTCCGAACATCAGGAACACTGTTACTGTGAGGCTGATCAAGCACTGGCAGAGGCTGGCCAGAGAGATCGTGGGGTCTTCATCCTTGAAGGTATTTGGAAGTCATCAGGACATGATCTTGGGCAAGTGGCTCTGGGTGGCCCTACTTGAGCAGGGGATGGGACCAGGTGACCTCCAGAGGTTCAACCTCAACTGCTCTGTAACTCTGTGAAAAACCTCCTTTCACCTACATCATCTGTGAAGCAGAGGTCAGTTTTGTCTTGCTGCCTGGTTGCACTCATAGTGATAGCACACAGGCTGAAGACCTAATACCTCCTTCTATCTGCTCAAAGTAGTACATAACCATACTAAATCCTCATCTGCCATGCGAAACACTGAACCGCTGGCATTATACTTTGAACTACCCCATTTAGTTGAAACTGAATTACATGGAAATGTTTTGGGGTTTTTTTTCCACTGGAAAGGAATGAAGTGTCTCTGCATTATACAGCTTTCCTGCCTCAAATATGAAACCATAAAAATAAAAATCTTATTGTAGAAATTAATATTTGGCTAACTAATAATTTTCTTACAGTGCATTTTGTTAGACTCTTGGAAGTCTTCATCATCTTTGTCAATTTTATCAGGACTGAGTGTAAACATCAAAATATTATCATCCAAATACCAGCTCAGATTCTCATCAAATACTGTGGCAAGTAGAAAAAACTCCATGTTTGCATTTTTCTGTTGAGAAGAAATAGTAGAAGGGAAAATAGAAATGAGTGAACAGAAAATGTCAGGGAAAGAAGTCCTATGCTCATCATGATTTATGAGTACAAGTCACAAAATAGAGTAAATGCATACATTGATACTTCATTCTGATAATCTCAAAGCTCTGTAACTGCTGTATCTGGTGACTAAGTACCTACTGCTAATGCTCTTTCTACCAGCAGGCATTGCCTCTGGAAGTGAGTTTGTGTTTTGGTCTTAAAAGTCTCTGCATTTTCCTAGAGATTCTCATCATAGCTGAGACTTGAATGCCAGCAGCTGCTCATGACAATGGTATTTTCACATTGCAGTGACTGTCTATCTGGAGCCAGATTGAAAACCAACCCCACTTTCTTCATGTTGTTTACTCCCCTTACGACATGGGTGAAACTATAATGTGGCGAGAAGTCTGGGAGGAGAAAGCAGATTCAGCTGTGACAATGCAAATGAATCCATTTCTGTTCTTTGACTGACCTGTTTCCCAGAAGAAAGCAGAGCTCCTTTCCTGCACACAAGGAGAGGACCCACAAGGCCAGAATTGGTGTCTCTGACTGCATCCACTGCTGAGTAATAAAGCCAGGTTAAACAGTCTGGGTCTTGGTCTGTGGGACCCACATCTTCTGGCACATCCCATTCGTATGTAAATGTAGTGCCGGGACTCACATGAGAGGCAGGAGATTCAGTACCTATTACGGAAATTAGCACGGGGAATTACACCAAGTGAACATTCTTTCTTTTCTCACCTTTAACACATGGGCAGGTAAGGCAGTGTGTGCTCAGATCCGTGGCTCACCTCTGGCGACGGTGCCATAGTGAGCCCCTGCCTGGCTCCTGCGGTAACTCACACCGTGGGGCTGGATGCTGAACGGGCGGCTGGCGTTGTTCCGGAAGGTCACCTTGATGCGCTCACCCACTTCAGCCTTGATCACAGGTCCTGGAAAAGTGTACATGGTCTAATTACAGCATATTTCTATCAAATGGTGTACAGGTCACCACGAACTTAGGGCATTCAGTGGCTGGCTGCTTTTTCCTTTGCACAAGGAATGCCCCTAGTCCTCTGTGGCCACAGACCAGGACCCTGGCACATGGCCTGAATCACACGACAGCCCTGCAGCAACCAGTCCCAGTTCACGTGGTGGCCCAGTGACTTTCAAGACAGTCCCTCCCTTTGGAAAGGGATTTACAGACATTAGCACCAGGCCATGCCAGAAGGAGCAAGGTTATCAACAGGACTAGACCTGCCTAGCCTGGCCTTGTAATTCAGAGCCTGACCTTTGGACACCATGGTATGCTCTTACAGGGAAGCTGGGTACCATGACAGCGTTGCATTCGAGAGCTTCTTTACACCTTGGGGGAAACCACAGGCACTAGTGACTGCTGGAGGAAGGGACAGCTGAGGGCTTCTCCTTGGAGGTGGGGGCACTGCTCACTAACTAATGGAAGTGACTGTTTTCTCTCATATATCTTTGACATGAAAAAAATTTAGACTTCTCTTACCTAGGAGTCCAAGATGTGCTTCCTCTGCAAACCTTTTTTTATGTTCAGTGAAAGAACCATCTGTGTATTCTTTGTAAATTGCTTTTTTATAGGAGCCACCAATTCTTGTCTCACTTTGTTCAAAAAAGATGTGAGATTCACTGTGTAAAAGAAATTGCAATAGATGCAAACGGTTCAAGTCGAAATGCTCAGCTGTACAAAGACAGTCAGATGTCAACTCTGTTTTCTGAGGTATGACATGCTGAGTTTGTCTTCTGGATTTCCTTTCAGGGGTATGGTCACACACTTATTTCTAGTCAACATTTCATAACCTTGAGTTTACTCTTCTTTTAATTAGAAGTTACAAAAATTCAACAGGAGTAGATACAAACAACAAGAATATGTAACATCTATGTACAAAGTGAGAAGATTCAGTCTACACTTTTACTTAGTGTTTTCCAAGCACTATTCAAACAATGAACTGTGCCTCATCACTTGTGGAAGAGGTAAGTATGCTTTAACTCACAGATGAAAAACTTGAGGAATGATGTATTCAGTGAACTGATCCAAGTCTTAAATATGTAGGCACAGTGCAAAGAGCAAAGCTATCTCATGCAGGCTCTTTCCTAGATGAGATACCGTTAACATGAGTTTCATCATCTAAGGCAATGAACTCCTACTTTTTTCCCTAACTCAGAATAATCAACCATCTTGAATAATCAGGAGACACAGCCCTACATACGACATAATATTAATCTTAATCCCAGTGAAATGACAAACATAGCAGCAAAATTTAAAGTAAGATTACAAGGAGGACAATTGACCTAATTTGGTCTGATATTTATTCTAGCAGTAATATTTAAGCACAGATAAGGACAATAAGCAATTATGCCTAAAAGTCAGTTCTACCATATAGTTTACCTTATTTAGCATGCTTGAATCAATTCTGCTTGGAAAATAAAAATTCTTTAATTAGATGCATTTACCTGTCAACAATTAATTCTTGTCCTGTAAAATGATTCACTGCAGATGGGCCATAATTCCAGATGATCTCTTCAGCAGCAATGAAGTACTGTCTGATCTTTGTACTCTCACTGTCACCTGGTATGGATTTCTTACAATCTGCTACTTTATAAAGGGCCTGCATACCACCTGGAAAAAAAAAAGAGTTAGAGAAACCTAGGAAGAAGGAACTGCATGTTGTTTTCTCTTTTCCTGTGTCCAACAGCTCCTCTGTTCCCTGGACAATTCCCACAGCATTGATAGATACGCAAATCACAAAGTGGAAGATGAGTGCTATAAAAGAAGGCACACTAGCTGAGCTAGAATATAGAAACGTAGATGTGGTATCTACAGCAGGCAGACAGGTGCGGTAAAGGGCATTCTGCTTGTAAAGCTGCCACTGGCATGGCACAGAAGATTAGGGTAGGGTGGACACTTAGGTGCTGTCAGTGAACACTTCAGACAAGGTCAGATGTTACCAGACTGACCATTCTCCATCTAAATATAATCAACATCTTCCCTTGGAACTGCCAAGTCTGCATCCTAAGGGAAGCAGTTAGCAAATCTACTTGGTGGAGACAAAAATAATAAAGTGAAGAGAGCCCTTTCACAGCTGTAAGTCAGGCCAGCTTGTAGAATTTAAGTCTTGGCCAGGATACTTCAGCCTTATCAGGACCTTGGTTGATCTGATAAAGTTTGGAACGTCTGTGTAGTTGAATCTGTAGGTTGCATACTTCTTTTTATTTCGGAGTTTTCAAATCTTGGAGAATGATTTTCAGTTCTGTGTTCTTTCCCACCTTCTGTGACAAATTACTTCTCTCTCTTACAGGGATATAGATAATTCAAAAGCATGGAATTAGCTTCTAAGTATTTCATATGGCTATTAAAATTGAAAATACAGGATAATACAGGGAAAGAACATCTCTGCTTATTCATGAATGCACTTTCCAGAACACGTATTTGTCAGCAAGAAAATTTGCCTGTCCTGTGCCCCTTGCCAAACACAGAATGATCCCCAACTTTTTTGCTGGCAAAGAGAAAATTTTGGTTTGTAATCTCCAGCAGGAGGCAAACATCATGCTGATTTTTTGTCCAAAGGTGAGGCTTGCAAAAGTGCAGCTGTGCTAATTGCTGCCAGCTGATGATGATGTCCATTAGAGAAAAGGATCCCTTGGTTCCCATGGCTACAAGCTCAAGCCCATCTAATGCACCTGTAGGCCTTTCAATTACTACGAGAATTTTGTTACCTAGAGGAGAATATTGCCAGGCATATCACCAGGTCTAGGGCCCTGCAAAAGTGACTCAGTAAACTCTTACCTGAAGCTAAAAATTTCTGATCACTGAAACGTGTACTGTACCTTCAATATGGTCATTCACTTGGCAGCTGAGCAGCCATTCCCCAGGGCTCCTTGGTACCATGACAGCATCAACGAATGTGGCTGGGAAGAGGCTGATGGTGTCAACTCGATGATGCTTTTCTGTTAAGGTCTGTCCATGAAAGAAGGCTGAATGGATATCAGCTTCGTTACCCATGCCAAAAAGATGCCATTGTATCTTATCTTCCACACACATGGTGAGGTCCGGGAGGTATCCATACATGTACCCATTGATTGCTAAAATAAATGTTGTTTATTACAGTTAACTTCACAGACCTTAGGATTTTTTCTTCAAATGCAGGTATCATACAACCATTGCTCTATTCTTCAAAGTAGAAGGAGTTTCAAAAGAACACTCCACACCATTGGAAATCAGTGCCAGCATCAGACACATGCTTCCTCTACATAGGTATGATTCTGGAATCCATGTCAGAGTCAGAGGTATCCTATTTGTTTACACTACCAGTAAAAACTGTTTGTCTAAACTGTGACATTATAGTACAGAGCTCAGGACTAAAAAACAGAACAAAGTAACACAACTCTATTTAGAGTGCCTGGGAAAATTACACTGGCAAAGAGCTTCTTGACCCCTCAGAATTTTATATCACAACTCCAAAGGTTTGATTGTATAATACTTGGCATCACTTTTTAATTTTTAAATTTTTATTTAAAATAATCTTTCTTGATCCTCTAAGAAAAAGCTCTGATTTAAAAAGAAATCTACAATTCATCTTTAAAAGAGAAAAGACAGAAAAATGTTACTTCACAATATCAGTGACAAGAAACATTAATATAATATTCTCTCACAGTGCATTTTATTGCTTTCCTGGAAGTCCTCATCATCTTTGTTCACATTGGAAGGCTCAAAACAATATGTTCTGATATTGTCCTCTAGATACCAACTGAGATTTTCATCCACCACAGAAAACATAAGGATAAATTCAGCATCAAAGTGTTGATCACTGTCCCTATTCAATGTATCTGAAAAATAAAGCGGTATATTCAAAAGCTTTGATAACTGAAGTTATTTTTTGTCAGTTTTAACTCTGGTCTCAGTAGGGCTGGACCCTTTCTACTTAATGTTTTCACACTTTTCTTGAGCGTGACTGTACACATAAACTTACTGACACTCAGGAAACAAAAATCCCTTTTGATAGATTCTAAAAAATTATTGAGAATAAATATTGCATGCTAATCTCTTTCTTATATCAGTATTTATAATTCCTTGCAGATTTCTAGCATAGCAATCACATCTCACTCATATGGATTTGTGGACAAAGTATTCTGCAAATGATATTCACTCTCATACGCAAAATCAAACTACTTCCTACACTATTGAAGACAGCCGATTTAGAAGACCAAAAGCAGTTTTTCAAAATCTATTGTAATCTTCTCCTCTTCCAGGAAGTTATTTCACTGATATTTATCAATGATAATTATCAATCACCTTGTGTATGTATTTATTTACTCATTTATTTAGGGTTTACCTCTCCTGCAAATTATTAAAGGCCCAACAAGCCCCGAGGCAACATCTCTTGGAGCATCTATGTGGGAGTGGTAAGCCCTGGTTATGCAGTCTGCATCTGCTTCAGCTGGACCTTGATCTTCTGTCACATCCCATGTGTAAGTGTACTGGCCTCCAGGCTCCACAGCATCATCTTGCTTTTGCAAATCTTTGGTGGTGTCAGGATAAAAAGCACCTGAAGAATTCCAGGCAGCCACCATTAGCACAAGACATTCACAACAGGGTGTCAGGATAGCACCTGCCACGCTGAAAGTTGACTACATGCTGCAGTAAAATGGACTGAACATCTGAATACAGGTTAAAAACCCACAACCTTTACATCAGATGAGTAGATGTTTTCTTTCTCTTTAGGAATTTTTTCATTTGCCTTTTAAGTCCATAGGAGTACTTCAATTAATGGCCCATTAACGTTTGTCCTTAATTTATTCAGAGGGGACTATGTACTTCTTGTAAAAAGATAACAATTCAAATATTTGTAAAACATTTGTTAAATATTAATCTTGGAAACTGTTTTTAAAAATTGCATGTGCCCTGAAGGAATATATCTGTTTCTAGAATGATAACAGAAAAATTTCCAAAAATTGTACGTACCGCTACATAATACAGTTCTGATCCCACAGAGTGTGTTTCTATCAAGACACATACTAGTTACAATGAAAAAAATCCACAAAATACTGGAAGCTAGGCTGATACTTCATAAATTCTTCTAATGAAAGATTTTTAAAGAGTGATTTTGAGACATCATATTCTCAACAACTCACATACTGTTTTTAAGGCTCAGTAATAAAACTTTCAACAGCCACATTATGGTGCCATCCAGTGCAGAAAATGCCCCTTTGCCCGAGTGTGGCTGTTGCAAAGACAAACCATCACCTATCCCAACCGCGCTCCTGAATACATCTTAGAATATGTCAGACTTTCATCTCATTCATTAATTACTAAGCAGTATCTGTTTCTCCATTTTAAGAAACTATTGTGCATCTTATATATCATATACACAAATTTAGTGTTAAGAATTTGGAACAGTACACTATTACTGTTAACAATGTCTTCCTCATAGCATCAAATTTTTATATATTCTTTATACCTGAATCTCTTATATAACTTTATACGCTTATTTTGGTTGAAACACAAATACTCTTATTTCAGGTAAAATGTTGATCTAAAATTGCCTTCTTTAATACAAATTCCACTTTTGGCTTTGTATTTCACTCTTGAAAAATTGTCAAACTTAGCTCCTCTTTTAAATTGACCATGTCTTAATTTAAATCTCTATTTACTTGACCAGTCTTCTCTCTGATGGGAGAATACCAGTTACACTCAGAGGGATGATTAACTTCTGAGAAATTCTGGCTAAGAATGGAATCAATCTTACCTTCATTTTCTTTTGTGTATCTTACACCATGTGGGTGCAGTGTGTAGTTTCTGGAAGCAAAGTTTTTCAAGTGAATAGTAATAGAATCTCCAACTTCTCCCTTAATTATAGGACCTAAAAAACCCAGCCAGGAAGGTTTGTCAACTATCACATCATATAAATGATTGGTATACTGAATGTAGATAGCCTTCTTGTAAGTGCTTCCTATCCTGTGTGGTCCTCTTTTGAGAAAGACTTCAGCCTGCCTGTAAAGAAAATACACAAATGCATCTGTAGTATGGTTTTTAATTAATAGTCTCAAATAAAGACCAGGCCTCTGCAGCCCTGTGCACCACTATATGCAAGCCTTGTTGTGAAATAAGTTAATAATGCCCAAAAATGCAAAGAATTTTCTATGAGGCGGAGTGTTGTGTGAGCATATGGGGAAGGAATTGTAGGTACCTTGGCAAGCACAGGTCTGAAGTGTAATTAAAATTCCAGTCCAGAGCTCCACTTGGGGAGCATAAACTCAGTGGCACAGGCTCAGTTACTGAATGCATGAAGCTTTTGAGCTGCAACCTCAATCGAACTAATAGGTTATGGCTCTTAGACCATTTAAAGAGGCACCATTTAGTTATAGAGTATTCCTTCTGCACTGTGCTTTTCCCTGCCCCTATAAACATCAATCTCCGCACAAGCGCAGCCTCCTAAAAGGTCCAGGAGGTGAAGGCGAATCAGAGCAGCTGAAACTGAAAATACAATACAAGGGACCAGCTCCGTTACACGCATGAAACCACTGAAAACCTGAAAGTAGTGTACCATGCTGCAGGTCACCACAGACCAGAGAAAAGCACTGAAAGCGCAGTGAACAGCAGTGGTTTGTTGTATTACAACACAGCTCTGCAATTCTCAGACAAGATGCCCTGTTTCCACCCTGATCAGAATTACTAGCCTGCTGAATCCCTGGCGGTGTCTTACACCTCATGAATTTTGTGAGTGGAAAAAAGAAAAAGCTGACTGCTTCATCTCACACCTGATTGAGTGGCAGGTTATGGCTGAGGGTCTCACTAAAGAAAACAAACCACAGGAAATCTTCTAACCCCTCATCCACAGACTAAATGAGAGCTGCATTTTTGACATTTTTCTGATTTCCCTCATTATTGTTTTTGCTTCGATATAGTCCTATTTAATTTTAAAGGCACTGAAGAAATAGAAGAAATGAACATTTTTTCTTTCTCAAATATTTTTCTGATGCCTTTTATATCTTACCTTTCTTTATTGAATATTCAGACCTCCAGGGTGTTCCCCTGCTCCTCACCCTACCTATCTTCAGCCTACTTACTGCTCTTACTCTGTACAGGGCCCTCCTTGCCTTGTAATGAGCAATCCGGCTCCTTCACTGTGGGTGGAAGTACCTAGGCGTACTTCTGTACCAATGAAAACCATCCCTGCCAACAATGAATAACTAGAAAGGAAACCTGTGCTCAGTAGGAAAGTTTTAAATTTGTCAGGATTCTGCATTTAAAAACAAAAATCATCTCTTCAGCACTAGCACCTTAGACCTTCAAAATTAAACACAATTAGACATTCAGGGTCTTATTCTAGTCTCTACTCAGTAAATATTTCAATACAACAAATTCACACCCCAGTAACCCCACTACATATTCCAACACTATAAATTAGCAGAACATTGGAGTGCAATTCTGAAGCACATGAGGAAAAAAATCAAAATTCCCCTATACGTCTGACAGAAAATCCACTGACACCGACAAGACTCATTTCACTGCCTCCACCAGGTTTTCAGTACGTCCCTAGTGTCTAAACCAGATGAAGCTGTAAAATAAAACTCAACAAGTGAAAAACTGCTTTACTTACTTTTCTTCTGCAAAAAGCTGCCCAGAGATGGCACTGGTATTGCCAGGTGCGTAGTTCCAGACAGTCTCTGTAATGCCAATATAGTACTCCCGGTTCACCGCCCCAGCTTGGCAACAGCAAGAAACCAGCAAGCAACGTAGGAGAAACAGCTTCATTTTGCATTCATGGACCTTGTGGAAAATATGAAATAAAAACACAGGACCGGCATCTGTAATTTCCCTTTATAGGTTTCTATCTCTCCAACTTCCCACATCATTACCTCCGCCTCCCTGCTCCTGTTTGCTTTTGTGAACACAATAAAAGCAATTGCACAATGACTCTGTGTGTCAAGAGCAAACAAAAGATTCTGGTAACCTCACCAGTTCAGAAAATCAAAGACATTTTTTCTATTTCTGCCAACTTACAATCACACAAATTAGCATTCAGACTGTTGTAGAGTGTAAACCTTGTCACTGAATTGAAAGCAGATTTAAATGGATTTACAGTCTCAAGTTTCATTACATTCTTCACTATCTTCATCACTCTCTCTACAGCTTGTATACTACTGAGAAAATAATCCTGTGATATGTGGCACAAGAACACAATTTCTCAAGCACACTGTGAAAAGTTCTAAGTGACGCTTTTTCTCTATGTATCTGCTCTGCAGTGACAAAAGGAGCCCGAGCTGTGCCTGCTCCTGCCTGTTCATACCATCAAACTGGTGTGGCACAAGCAGGAAAGAGAGGACTGGGGTCACTGGGACCAGTGTGCCCACCAGTGCATGCTTGGGTTGCTTCTGCTACAAACCACACTTCCCTTGGAAATGCAATTTTAGCACAAAGTGTGGCACTAATTGCTAGATACAGAAAAGACCAGCTATTCACAGAGAGAAGTAGGGAGGTTTGCATCCAGATAACCTTAGCTGTTACTATTCTCCAAATGCACTCTCCACCTAACCACCTAACTGAAGTTTCCAATGGCACTTTTTTTGAGTATATATCCATTACAACGTGGTTGTGTCTGAAGCTTTAGGCATACAAAGCCACCTGCAATCTTCTATTAAAAACTATGTATTTTTGGTCACTTGAGAATTCTTAAAAAACATCATCTGTGCTCTGAGCACTGGCACAATCATACTCATTCTAAATTACAATTACAATTTTCCATAGTGTGGCAACTTAAAATTATCTGTAATAAGCAGGATATCCTTTGCAGCTATTTTAATACTTGTCAGAAAAATTATGATGATTTTGGATAGAAGATTAAGTTTACGAATATAATTAAAGTATAGCAGTTTTCCTTTAATGACATAAAAATCTAAGTCTTATCCACCAGGACTATGGTATACGATAATTCACCAGTTTTAATCACTATTCTTATCAGGCACTGTCAGAATATTGAACTTCATAATCTCACTTTCTGGAACCTTCTACACGTCTGGATTAAATAGAGGACTCTACTTCTCTCTAAATGACAAAGCCAAAGCTGAGATTTTGAAATCTGACTGAATCTATGATGAAATTCTGGAGTTTCACAGGTTGATGTCACATGTTCAAAATGGTTTCTGTAGGGATTTTTTTCTTTGCCATGGATGAAGATCAGTAGTGCAGTGGAAAGATCAGCTTGTCCAGGCTGCATATGCCCCATTTGTAAATTAAGTGAGGTGAAAATGAGAAAACATTTACCTCCTGTTAAAATACTTAAATTCAAAATAATTCCTTAATACATTCCGAATAAATAAGTTGTTCATGCAAATGTAGGCTATTTGATTTATTTTTGTTTGGAATTCCATTTGATTGAGCAAGAGAAAAAACCACACAAGCAATACCCTTGAAATCTCCACATTTATTTGAGGGTGAAAATATAAGCTTTACTTTGCCTTAGACCCCTGAATCCTCTAAATTACTCTTCCTTGATATGCAAAAGAACTGCATGTTGTTCTTATGTAAAAATACAATGAAAATTTCTGACAGGCAATATTTTTCCACTCCCACTTTTAATCATGCCTCCCCCACACTTTCAGATTATCTGTATGCCTAAGCACACTCCTCTTATCTTTTTCTTAAGAAACTCAAAAAACAGACCAAAGTACCTCATCCTATCTAGTCTGTATTATCTTCAGAGGGTGTCTGAAAAGCAGGAACTTCTCTCAGGACCTAAATAAAAAGACGCTATTTAATTGGTTAAATTATGGATCTGCAGTTTGGTGTCATGAATATCCCTTTATTGTTTTAAACCACAGTACCTCATTTCTCATATTGAGGATGCTGAAATATGCTGTTTTTAAAATCCCCAGAATTGCATTGAAAAGATAAAGCTGATATTTTACTTCAAAAATTTTCGTTGAAAGAAAAGCATAAACAAACCCCCAAATGAAATATTTTGACAAAAGGTCTCACTAAGATCACGCAGTGAGGCTGAATTGAACCCCCACCATTTCACAATTCCTGGACTAGAATGATGTATGTCTATTTCCTGCTGCCCGTGTTGCTGCTCTGCCTGCCTGCAAACCTCTGCAGTTAAAGAGCCTTTCAAGAGCTGCTGCAGCTTCATTTGTCCTCTGCCTCTCTATGTGGAAAACCCCTCTATCCATAAAGGGAACAATCAGGAAATTGTAGTTTAGCAAGAGTCACTTTTACCTACACGGGTATTAATATATCCTGAAATGTAGAAGTGTGGGTGGGGCTCCACAGTATTTCACTACAAAACCAAGTGTCTACAACCAAGTCAAACCAAGTGTCCACAGTAATTTCCAGCTGCAGTCTTTTAAATGAATGGCATTACTGTTCCAGACACAGAATCCTAATATCTGGCAAAATGCACTGGCTGTGGGGGACAAATAATGCTGGAGCTCTTACTGCAGATTCAGCACTAACTCCCCCCTGCAGGAATTTATAAACTCAAATCGGCAGCTTTCTTCCTGTTGTGCCTGGGGTGTTTTATGTGGGGATTTCAGCAGGCAGGACACTCAGTTCATGTCCAGGAACTCTTGCGCAAAAAAGGGTTTCTCATATCCCAGCATGGTGCAAGCCTTGTTCTGGCCCCGAAGGCCACTTCTCCCTGCTGTTGTTGGGTGAGGTCTGTGTTCTGCCACCACCAGGATCATTGGTTATGTCTAGATTTCAAGCCAGATAATGGATATTCTTTACAGGAATTTTGGTTCTGCTACCAGGCACAACTCAGAGCTCCTCTTTTTAGAGAAAAAATATTTGGGATTGAATCAGGACTTAAAGTGATTAGGTCAAGGTTAACTTTGCCTTACATCCAAAAGCCCTGCATGAAACTGGCTGTTAAATTTTGAAGTATAACCCACTGTTAGCCTTCAGTATTCTTACCAACAATTTCAAATTAATAATCTGCCCCTTTAAAAGCTGGACCACCAAGTCACAGTTGAATCTGGCTGTTGCAATGGAGATGCCAGATTCTGGATTATGGGTAAAGAGGGTTGCAGGATCAGGAATTTTAACAAGAACTATATTACATGTCTCTTCATTTAATTTAAGCCCCCAAAATAAGAGATGTCTGTGATAGAATGGAAATGTAAATTCACCAGATACAATCACACAAAAAATGATAAATTAAAGACAGATCCAGAGTTTGCAGGAAAGAAATCAGCAAGATTCTCTGAGATATTTGGGAGGAGTACAGGTTGATTTTTAAGCTTTCCTTCTTTTCCTTCTGTCCACAAACAATATCCACAAATCCATAAAAATATAGGATTGTCCTTTAAGATAAATGATATGTCACTTATTTAAGCCTAGAGAAAAACAAGTGTGCAGTGACACAGTCCTCGTTTTATAATCATGCCTTTGTATCACGCACCTGACCCTCCATGCCACCTTGAACTATCTCCCAAAAGACTAGCCCCAATCTTAAATATTATTAATTATGTTATTACTTCTTGCAACTTAAAAGAAACTAAGCAATTAAAATTTTAGATGCATTCTTGAAATCCTACAGGAAGAAATCAGCTATTCAAAACAATCTGATAAAAGAATATAACGGCAAAATCTCTATATTGTCTTGAAACAGAATTAAATGACTGATATATTCTATTATTTTTCTAAATAACTTACTCAAAGGTGACATTTAGTGTATGGTTTGCATTTCTAACAGTGTTTAATATTTGATGACTTTGTACCCAAATCCCACTAGTTCTGATGTAATAGGGACACATGCATTACTGCAAGTCTGAAGTACTTATTTCTCTTCCCTCTGTGTGTTCATTGTCTAAAAACCAGATTGCTAAATACAGCCAAATGCTGCCCATGCAACTGCAAATGAGCCATGTGTCCACTTCATTGTGAATCCCTGTATTTTCACTGAGAATGAAATAATAATTCTCTGAGAAAGTAAAAATACCTTTTAGGGCTAATTGAAAACAGATTATTCTTTTTCATCTGATCATTATTGTCAAGAATGTTAGCCTTCCATTGCAGCAAGGTTAGGACACCTGGAAGAATATTAACATGCTAGCATTAGGTCCTCACAAGGTTCCCTCATATGTTCCCTCAAGTCACATCAGACTTGACTAAAAGAAAAACGTTTGCCTCTGAGTATAAAGTGAAAAGAAATCCAGTGCAGCTATTAACATGTACAGTTAGCACAACTGAGTTCCCACTTTTGTGTCTAATCTGCCAATCAGGCCCAGGTGCCTTTTTAACCACAGGAAGATTTGATAGACTTTTTTCCATAATTGCTTTTTGCAGTGAAGAACTTCTAAGATGGAAGGAGCAAGGTGGGCTCTGCCCTTCATCTCCATCATGGCCTGTCTGTTACTAAAATTCATTCATTTAGAAATCATGGATTCATGCAGTGCAGTAACAACCCCTCCTGATGTACTGGGCTTTGAACCAGTCCCTTTTGGGACAACAAATAGCCATATGGTCTAAGCAATGACAAGGGAGTACAAAAGCAGTTCTACAGCAGTTTATTAAAAAAAAAATAGGGTCATTTCAATACAAAAGCAGTTCCATTGTATTCAAACATCCTTATTGTCACAACAAGTTGGAGGGTAAAAAATGAAGTGTCCCTGCCAGGTGACAGGTGAAGAAAATGTAGATGTCAGACAGTTCAAATATACTTCATCCAAAATAGAGAAGTTTGACAGACAGAGATTTAAGACAAGGGTTTAATTTTCCTTTGTAGCATTCAAATCTACCACTATGGATTATGGAGAGGCCATTTCTTTCTTTTTCTGGGGGTGAGGGAGAAGCAGTAACGATTTCCTTGCCATTTTCAGGGAATCCCAGCCTGCAAGTAAAAAACAAAGTGCTAATCTCTCTCATCGTTGCTGTGAAAAATACATATTAGTAAGTATGTCTGTAAACTGAATGTTACAAGAAAGGTTCTCAGCAACCTCTGCTGACATAGTACTTGGCATCTGTGTTAATTTCCTGACCACTTATTTTTCTTCACAGTCCTAGTCTTAAAGATCAGAGTGAGCAGCCACCAACCTCTGTATAACACAAGAAATTAGTGGATTAATCAAAACCAACAAAAGTATTATCAGTACATATTCTCTGGAAAAGATATGCAGTTGCATATAGAATTCAGAAACAAAAAGGGTATGTCCCCAGCTGAGAGAAATTGCTGAAGATATAGTGATGTGGAGATGCTGAAGAAATTAACCTCAGATTTTTTGTTACCTGCAAAAAAACAGAATAGGTCCCACAGAGTGTTCGCTTCAACTCAGCAGCTACTTTGAGAATGCAGATGATCAACTGCAGTCCACTGAGAGCTATCAAAATCGAGAGTAAAATGATGTTCCACTCCACTATGTTAGCAGGTTCTGTGCACTTAGACCAGGCAGGGTAATCTGTGAGGTACCTATTAGAAAAACACCAGTCTGAAGTAAGAAGAATGTTTGTGACGACTGATTTGATGAACATTTTCTTCCAGAAGAGTTACACCAATGTTTCTTACCCCCCAGCAGTGTCTTTGAAAATATAATTCCATCCACTTGATGAATTGCAGAAAGGGCCTTGAATCAAATGCAGGGTAAAAATGATGCAACTGTATCCCGAGAAAGCAATTCCAAGCAGGGCTAGCACAATTGAAATAAAACTCTGAAGTAAAGAGAGAGAGACGTATTACCTTGTGGGGATACTGTCAACGGCAAATACAGTCATTCAGTCTGCCTAGCTACTTCCTTGGGGCTGAATTTCATATTTGATTTACCTAGTCTCCAAAATTCAGAAAGAAAAATAGCAGGTAAAGAATAACAAGAATACACATACAAAATAAAGATTAAGACAGAGTTTAAGACAGTTTACAACTCTAAGTTATATATTATTTGGGTGGGGTTTTTAAACTTGCATTTTTGTAAAGTTGTTTCCCAAAATACCAGAGGAACACAACCATATATTAAATATGTCTTCATCCCAGATAGCATGTAGTGAGTAATTTCTGAAAAAACCTTCCAATTAATACAGGCAAAGGAATGAAGCTATTTAGCTGGTGAGCTTCATTCTATGTTCTTATTTTACTTTACAAGAATTTGGGGGAAGTGTGTGCCTAACTTTCTTTCATCCTGCTTATGCTACACTTTCTCTGACCTTGCAACCCCATTTAGAATCGTCTGAGAAAGGAAGTGCAAAGAGAGCAGTGGAGAGGGCAGCAGGATGTGATGGAAACACAGGAGCAAGAAGGCATTTGAAACAAATGCTAAGGAGGTGCATGGAAACAAAACACAGACTCACCCTGTAGGTTTTGTTACAGCTCTCACTCTGGCAGCACCGATAGAACACACTACACTCCAGTGTTATTAGAATTACTGCCAAAAGAAGGATCTGTAAGAGGACATCATAAGGTCAGTGAGATGACTGCAGATACTAAGCCAAAGTCTCCTTCACCTGTGGAAGGCAGGGACTGCATCTCTTCCGCTGTCTTGATATTTTAAAGCTGATCTCTAGGACATCACAATTACTCGAGGGACAAATGGAACTGGAGAGGTTTTAGTAGGCTGTCGCTGTACTTGTGTCTTGTACATGAAAAACAAGAGTACAGAATCTCCCATCACAGTAAAACGCTATGAGCTTGGGCACAGTTGAACTAGTGAAGCTGAAATATTAAAACCAAGTTCACAAGCAAAAGAATCAATACCAGTGAAAAGAAGGTTATTTTATTGATACAAACATAACAGTTCAACACCTTCGTGCTGACACAGGCACACGAATCACGGTATTCCTCCCTTACCAGCACACTTCCACTAGAAAAAGTCAGTAATGCAAACTTTTGATTAAATTCACCTGGACTTTCATTTGTTAGTCAAGTATCCATACTGATTTTTTCAGGCTATTGGATTACTGAAGCCTGATCCTAGAATCATTTTGATAAATAGAATCTGTGCTCCAGAACCACAAACTGCCATTCAGAGAGGCACAGGTTTGAAAAGGGAAGTATGAGAAGAGAATATTCCTGAATCACAACATTAAACTCTCACATGCTGCTGACCGGTTTGTAACAGAATGATACATGAATTTTTAATAAATTGGTAATAATCTTAAGGCTAAAAATGCATCAAAATATCAGTATCACTGTTGCAGTTAACTTTTTCATACGTTTGCAATTGTTTTTCTGTTTGAATCCTCTGTCTGGGAGTTTTTTTCTTCTGCTAGAACAGAAGGTTTTTCTTCTGCTGTTAAGAAGAACACACAATTTCAAAAGACTGTCAAATGTTTTAATAACAGTTCAGCATCTTCATAAAAAAACTTCACATATGCAGATAAGCTTTCTGTTCCTGAGGCTACAGCTCTTTATGAACACGGTGAATAGCATGAACAGTAGGCAACTACATGGAAGTTTCTTACTGCAGATGAGCATATTACAAATGTAACAAGGAAAATCCTACTATGCTAATCACAACGAGACAATTCTCTGTATTTAGCCTGACAACATTAATACCTGTTGCATTGTAAACTCTATTCAGTCTTCTAAATACTGGACTGCATAGAGCTCTTAAAAGCATCCGAACCATTATGAGAAGTCTTTTTTTTTTTCATTTGGGTAGAAGAAGTCTAATTCAACCTCCATAGGTTATTAAATCAACATAGTGTTTTCCTCCATAATACAAGCATAAATTACATATAAACAAAAAGACAGCTGAATAAAAAACTCAACACACCCTGCAAAATCATTTGCCCTTAATAGCATACATAACTTGTCATTCAGTATACTAATTTTTTTTTCAGTTGGATTGAGTTTTTCTGCCTGCTGTGGTTTTGTCGAAATAATCCACATGCTCTTTTTTTAAAGCAATTACATTGCTGAAGAGCGATCCAATATTATTTGCAGTAGAATGCAATGCATTAAAACCCCGTAGACTGAGCACTTACCATCACACCTGAGAAACAGATCCCTTCAAAATACCACTCATAGCTGGGGAGGTGGTAACTGGCAGCATGCAGAGGTTTCCCGTTTGGAAAGTACAGGAGGATGTTCACAACAATACTCCAAAGTGCCAAAGGTACCAGCAGGCAGCTCAAACATCTTCCACATGTCTCCAAAGCCATGTCTCAAGAACTCTGGAAGTTTTGTTCTTCTAAGCTAATAAAAGTTTACAAGAGTTTCAATATAAGAAGCGTTTTGACCTCCCCAGCTTGATTCAGTCTTTTCATATTCACAGAAACCAGTGACTGGGGTGTGATTCCAGGAACCGAAGTGCTTAACAGTTAGCAGAACAACAGATGAAAATCACTGTGTAAACTCACTGTCCTGTGTTAAGCATGTCTTTAAGTAGCCTTTTCCCTTCTAAAAGGTCCTCCTTCCTGATCTTCCAAATGAAATATGTGTAGGAGTCAGACTCAGGAAGGAACTCAAAGCTCTCATTTCCTAATGACTACTCAAAAATGTCCTCCTCCCCACGACGAAAACTGCAACAGAGTTTGTGACAGAAGCAAGAATTTTCAACCTTACTGCAGCATGGGAAAGGGGGCTGTAAGAAGATAAATATGCCCAGTCTCTGTACAGAAGGCCACACTTTGCCTCATACTACAGAGATTTATTAAGAGAACCCTAAGGGGGATCCAACGTGTTGCTGACTTGCAACAGCAGGCTGAGTCTGGGCCGTCTTGCAGAGTATAGAAGCCCAAATAACACTGGTTAGAAACTGCAAGGCAGACTTATTTTCACATTTTTAATCAATTACTCTTTCCCACAGCATTATGTGGCTCCAGTGTTTTGCAAATTAAATCCTGCTGTTTCTCCAATTGTTTCATTCTGTGCTTACAGCTGAGCTTGCACTGCTGCAGACCTGACCTATGTACATGTGACTTCTTGTGCAGGACAAAAGGTCTGGCTGTTTTTTTGAAATGCCTGCTGTTTGCACTGTGCAAAGCCAAAGTCAGACAGCTTTCCCATTGTCATATGTCATCATTCCCCAGCCCCTGAGCATCTAAACACTATCCCAGTAACACAGAGCTAGGGCAGTTTGAACACTTGCAGCACAATCCAAGCCTTCAGTCTATGCCCCTGTGAGTCATCAGAAAAGTAACTTAAGAATCAGCTTAAGCTTTATTCAATAGTAAAGCTGTAGTCAGAGAAAAAAAAAAAGTGGAGGCTCTATCAAAAGCAGGAAGGCTGATTTTAGAAGCAATGACATCACAACATACTTTCCTTGTGTTTCCTCATGAGCTGTTTTAGGCACTTCACACATGAGGCTTCTCTCATCCTCTCATAGAAGCTGTTTGGATTGCATGTTGTAACTAATTCCACACTATTGCTTAACATGAGATCACACAAGGAAATGGGCATGGTGGCACTCACACAATTACACCATTTTTCTACCTCTTCCCTGCTGTGACTCTCTTCTTTTTCTAGGAGGTTTCATTTTGAAGTCCTCATTCTTGATCTTCCCATATTTCCTGTTTTACCCTCTCATCACTATGGACACTTTTTTATAGGTCTCCCTCTAATGAGAATTAGTAGCAAACCTGCCTTTCCAGACCCATAGGCAGAGACAGAACTCAGGTCATCAACACTACACCATAGAGAGCAGAGAAACAGCTGCATTAAAATCACGCATATCCAATCCCCATGACTGATTTTTTGGTACAAAACTCGAAGATCATATAACTGGCAGAATTATTTTCTTAAAAGCAAAGGCCAAAATTAGTAGCAAGCATCTTATTTTATAACCAAATTTGCTGGTATTTCCATTATAACCTGTTCTGATTAGAAGAAGCTAACTTGGGAAATGATGACTGAAGCAGCTTTCGTTCTGCAGTACAGCAGTCTGCTTCATGACTTTGTTTTTAAACTGAGCTCTGCAAATACCAAATCACAGTGTGGTTATTTTTCTGGCACACGATGCCACTAGGACAAGAAGCAACAGTTTTATACTAAGAATTAAGCAAACCTCTAAGAAAGTTTCTCAAACATCTTGCCAAGTGTTGCAAGCACTGCTTTTCCATTGCTGTCATTATGCATGAGTCGATGCCAAGTCTGTTACCAAAAAGTCATGTTTAATCTGTGTGAGTGACTTCTCTGCCAGCTGAAATGAATGCAACCAAACCAATCTCTTCTTCACAATGTAACTGATAAACCTCTCAAAACACTGTCGTATGCATTAGAGAACAAAGGAATCCAGCTGGCCATTTTTCACATGACAATATAAATTTTGAGCAGTAATGCTGTGCATTAGGGCTACAGGGATCTATTAGTGCTACATGCATTCATGCTGAAGTTTCAAGTCTAAACCCTAGCCTAATCATTCTGTGTATTGGAATTTCTAAAATTGTTTCAGTTCTTCAATTAATTGTGTGTACCAGAAAAACAAATAACCATTATGCAAGAATAAAGGCAAAAATCTTTAACTGGCATGGTAATTATACATGATTCCATTGAGGACTCTCTTTTCCCCTTTCTCTCCTTCCACATCCCATTTAAACTTGCAGATATTTTTTTCAAACAGTGTATCTTCACACACAAAGACACTGTATCACACAGCTGAAAGGAATTTTGTGTGTATACACATGTGCATGCCCACATTCTCCTTCTTCCCTCCCACAGCAGGACAGGACAGGGATGGACACTATAAAGAAATGGCATTAAATGGCATTAAAGTCCCTCAACTACTTCTATGTATTTAGGTATGAATAAATACTCTTGCAAAATTCAGGCATCCCAAGATTCTAAACACAAACTCTTTTCATCTGAGAATTCTTTTGCTGGTGAAGATATATGTGGACAATTTTGTTTCCACAGTAAACTTCTTTTTTTCAGGTATGTATTTGTACAGGGCAGGCTTAACTGTGGAGACAGCTTGAGATACACCTGAAGTCTCTGGCTGTCTTTAAAGACCACCCTCCTAGTTACAAATAGCCTAGGGATGCACTGACACCCATAGGCACTTCTTTTTCTCCCATGAATAGAAACTAACTTGCTTGTTTTCAAAGACAACATGAACAGCTGAATTCCAAAAGTGAGCCTTATTCCTTTGAAATAAAGAGAATGTCACATTTTGGTATTCACTTGAAAAATGCCATTGCCAGCAGCAGTGCTGCCATGCTGACTATGCCGGCAATGCTGTTGGCAGCACATTATTCAAATGTACTTGTGATGAAACATTCACTCTAATGTGCTACAAGCTACATCTCAGAGGTTCTTGTCAAGGACCTTACAACAATGCCTTCAGGCTGATAACTGGTAAAGTCAGGTATTTCAGATCAATCTTTGCTGACTTGAATTTGGACGGTATTCCTTGAATGCTGTGAAGCCTGAGGGTCTGCTGAGTGAAGTAAAAAACAGGAGTCATGACCACATCTTGTTTTATCTCAGGCCTGTAGTGGAGCAATCAGGAGATGATCCTCCTTGGGAGGGCAGGAGGGGCTCAGAGCTGGGCTCAAGCTGTGCAGGGACCCCCTCAGCTCCCTGGGTTGGCCATCAGTTGGGAACTGTCAGCCCTGACCCAGGACTAAGGCTCCACGTGTGCAGTTGTATCTGTCCCAGAGCTGTTGTTGAGCCCTTATTGATGAACAAACATCTGTTTCAGTTAAATAAGCCAAACCAAGCAAGGAAACAGTTTCCACTCTGGTAGAGCCTCCTGGAGAGGAAAAACAGGTTATAACCTGACTACATTAAATCCACGTTCTCATGCCACTGCTGCCCTTTGCTCCAAGACCAATCAAGTAGCATTTTAGCATGGGCAGGGAAGGAATCACTGACACATGCTGGGTATTTTTAATACAAATCTTTATTTGTGAAATACAGGGCAAGTTCAGAAAAATCCTGAAAAGCTCTCAATCATCCACATTTTACTGCTGCTTTGGTTTTGGTCCAGCTGACCAAAACCTTTTATCCAGGTCAGGATAGATTTGTTTTATGTTCACTTCAAGATCAGAATGAAAGAGCAACTTTATTGGGAAAGCAGGACAAAGTACAGAGCTGTTGTGTCAGTAGAAAGAGAATAATAAATAAAGCCACTTTAGTGATATGTGTTAAGGCAGTTGCCTGTACCATGACGAAACAAACCAAAGAAATTCAGGATACATTTTGCCTTCAGGTTCAGTCAGGTTAGTGGAAAACTTGCATATGACTCCAACAACAAAGGCTGGGCCCAAGTCAGTTAAATTCATGGCAACATCACAGTTGGACAACGATGTGTATTTCAGTATGCACGGAATGTTTTAAAAAAATCCACAGTATATTCATTACAGCACACACATGCACCGATGTCAATGCATTGTCAGGTTTCTAGCAAACATATGTCTGCAGGGGGGAACAAAAAGAAAGAAACATATTAATGGAAAGAATGCTAATATTGTATCCAATTAAAAATGCAAAGATTAGCCTGACCACACTTAGAAAACCATAGCACAGCTCTTCTATACTGCAGTTAGAGCAAGGAAGACAGGAGGAAGAAAAGAGTAATAGCTTTGAAAGAGCCCCAGCACTAAACTATGTCAATTAAAAACGTGAAACACATGCTTACTTGTAGTGTGTGATATAAATTATATCTGGCTTATACTTTAAGCCATAATGGTTCCAACACTAGCACTCTGATACTGATTTTGGAATGTGTCCAAACTATTTAACAAGGCTTTAAAGAAATTTGGAGAAAATTTCCTCTCCTCGCACAGAAAAAATCCACCTTCAAAATCCTTCCAGATCTGTCTGCAAATTTTGTTAGCTATGTGAGATTTAATTCTTTCTCTTATCTTACTTTTACTGAGCAAGGCCAGGATGCTGCAGATTATATGCAGCATATTGTTAGTAGCTTATGAGCTGCTGTGGACAAAACACAAGGTTAACACAATAGAGTTAGAACAAGCGCCACACTATGCAATGATTGTTTAGGCAAAGACCACAACCACCAGGAGATCTGTTTCTCAGTTGTACCACCTATACAGTGCTGATGATCACATGTGTCATTGGACAGACAAAAGCCTTCTAGCTCCTAGCTCTCATGCAGATTAACATCACTGTGACAGTTGAGGAATCAGCTGAAAGCATGTGATCAAATACTACATGAAAATACTAATAACAACAGGTCTATAGAAACAGCTGTACAGGGAATTGTTGCTTAAGAATACCTAAAAAGTAACTGCTGAGTAAGACTCCACAGTAGCATAAGTAACAAGTTCCATGTTCATCTGAAAAGCATGTATATATCTACAAATTACTTACCTCCTCATGACTGCAGCACAACCCACACAGTCCTCCAAGAATGCCATTGATTATCTGTATGAAGCACAGAATGAATTCTATTCCTCCTAAAACAAGGAGGATGGAAAAGAGGGTGACGTTCCACTGCACGATGTTTTGAGGTTCCTGACATTCAGACCACTTGTTGTACTCGAACAAGTACCTGTACACAACAATGAAAAGCATATTAGCATTGTGTCAGAGTGGGATACTCACCATACACTAGAACCAAATTATGTCTAGTCTGTAACTGCATTGAGGATATTCACTCTATTGAGTCCTGAAAGGCTAGGTTCCCTTAGGAATAGATTCCTAAGAGAATAGAAAAGCAATGATTTGTTCCATGCAAGGTTTGTTTGGTTTAGGTGCATGTTGAAATATCAACCACATCTTTTTGCTAAGTCTTAATTTATTTTGAAAAAATAATCTAAGCTATAAAGGCAGAATTTCCTCTTGCTTTTTAAAGTGACGCACAAACTCAAGAAAGCTGAAAGAGCAAAGGTTTTTCTCAAAACAATCACAGAGCTTTGCAGGACTGGGCCTTTTTTCTAAAGATAGTAGTCACTAATCTGAGGCAAATGGGTCCCTTTCTCTCCTGTGCTGCTGTTTTTGGGCCCTCACATGCCTACTTGGATGAGCCAGACACAGAACAAGTTTGGTGGAGTACTGCAATATTTCAGCTGTTAGTGCTCACTCACTTCTTGAGAACATCAGCACTTGTCTTCAGCTAGGACTCAACCTAGTTCTTCTACACTCAGTCATGGTCAGGAGGATGGAGAAGGAGGAATGACCCCTCTTGGGAGAGATACAAGTGAAATATAAAATTCAAACTCTACTGCAAAGAGCTTTATGTGCCTTCTTACTAGTCCAACTGCCTCTAGTCTGGCATAAGCCATAAGCTGTTACTAGATTGTTGCCAACCATATAGACACTTTAAAAGCATGCCGTGATATCAACCATATCAAGATTTATGTGCATTAATGGGGAATAGCACACTGAGACTTTTTTTGCAGGAGAACCTTAATTAGGGATAATTAAGAGCTTCTTGTCCTCTCTGCCCTGCAGTGTACAAAGATTCTTATAAACTTCTCAAGTTTCATTTATGAAGTTCTATGCCTCTGTCAGTAATGCGGGCATTGTGCCGCTTTATGCTGATGCAAAGCAGCTCCAGAAGCAAGCCTGACAAAACAGACTCTTACACAAATGATAAGACAAATATCTTAACAACTACTATTCCTAGTTTGTAAATTCTTTGACGTCCTAAAACTTTATACTCTGTTAGAGATGTTCATGGACATGAACAGTGCAGGATGTATGATTTAATCACTGATATATATTTCTATGGATTTGGTTTTACATTGTAGCAGTAAGGGTAACTGATGCCATTTGTTAAGTTCTTAGTAAGTGGGAAGAATGAGCTTATGAACAGATCTTGGTATATAGTTACTGGACATTGCTGAAAGGTACTAGAATAAAGCCCATGTGTACATGGGGAAGATATAACATCCTCATGAACAGACAACTTACCCTCCAGAGGAGTCAGTGAAAGGATAGATCCAGTTTCTTTCTGGGTGGGTAAAACAATATGGTCCTTGAGACAAGCCCAGCGCTGAAATGATTATACAGTATCCAGAGCCAAGGATCCCAACAAAGGCTGCCAGAACTGAGGACAGCATCTGCACGGCAGACATAAACATGAACTTTCAGCACAGCCATCACCTTGCCTCTGGGATTCCCTGGCACTGGGATATGCAGGCTCACTTACCGCACAACTCTTTCCACAGCCCTCGTGGCCAAAGCACCCACAGCAGTCGTCATTGTGAAGCCCAATGAACACTGCAGCTGGAATGAGCACCTGGGTATGGAGCAAAGAGACCACACTGTTCCTTGTGGTTGCACAGAGAGGCAGATAAAACACAGTCTTTGAATTGCATTCATTTATGTTGCTTCTTGGCAGTCAGCCTGTACAGGTGATTCAGTTTTAGTCCTATTTAACATGGTAGGCATCTCACTACTGACATCACCAACCCCAGGACAGGTATATTTCTATTGCCACTTTGTGTATACACAGCACTTAAGCACAGAAAGACACTGTTGGGTATTGCTACATTTAAAGTATTTCAGCTTTAAAAGTTTTTGTACACATTAAAGGCTGTATTTGTAGATAAAATGCTTTGCAAAAAAAGGCATTAACTTTATTCCAATGAGGACTGCAAAATAAAGATTTTTGAAAACCAGCTACTGCCAGTAGTACTAGCAGTACTTGTTACTTAAGAGCAATCATCACTGCCTGCGTGACAAACCCATCTGACTAGAGTAGAAAGTCTAGTACAATTTTACTCAATTCAGATGAACATATCATTACAGACATCTACTTTTTTCCAAGATTTCATTACTACTTTCCAGTGACAGAAATGCAAAGTAACAAAGCAGAAGCTATCCATGAGAAACATAAACCCTCCATATTCCAGGGTTTTTAGCATAAAATCAAGAATGAACAGAGCTGATTAAAAAGAGGGTCCTCCCACCAACAATAATAGCCCTTAACAGTGTCCACTTATAGACTCCACATCCGAGAGTACCCTGGAAAACCATAAAGAAAGAGTAGAGAATTATTTGCAAACTCCACAGACTTATGTAACATGAAACGAGAATAAGAACTATCCTGTTGAACAGACACATATTTTTCATTCCTTACTCAAACCCGTTGCTGAGCCCCAGTGCTTCAGGTCCAGAAGAGGTTGTACGAGTGTGCTGCAGGAGAAGTTCCATTGATTTCACTTGTATTACTCTATGTGTAAAGCCCAGTCTTTGCAAATCCCACCTAGGTCCCAATGGGGCTGCAACACAGCTGTAAGTACCTCTCACTACACAAAGCACCTTAGCATGCAATTGTTTTCAACGTGTGATTTGCATACACCTTGAGATCATAGAATCACAGAGTTAAGAATTGGAAGGGACCTATAACCTGTCTCTAAGATGATTTCCAAAAGCAGATGAAAAAGGAAGCCTGGAGTTAGGGGTCTTAAATATGCTACAGTGTGATCCACAAAACTGAAAAGGTGGAAAACAAGAGCTTCAGATTAACAATATTCTATAATGAACGCACTCAATCCTTGCATCCTGTTATTCAAATGCAAAGCTTTGACCACTACCACTCAATTCCTCTGAATAAATAGCCAAAGCAGAGAAATAGCTGTCAATTTGTCAGATAGTAGAAATTAAGGAATGGTATCTAAATGCTCATTAGTTAAGGACATTTAAAAGGAGAATTGTTCAATGAATTTAAAAAAATAAATTAAGATTTAACCCTTTATGTGAACTGTGACCTGCTGAGAGACTTGATTTTGCTTTTGCATTTCGATTCTGTTCTCTAGACCCTATGATTTTTTCAGCTTTAAAGTGGCAATGTTGCAGATAAGATAACCAGCAGTAACTAATAATAGCTACGGGATAATATAGCTCTTTTTTAATACAGCTCCAGACATCCCTGTTGAAAAGATATTTGATGAATAAATTCAGGTAATGAGTAGAGAAAGAGGAGTACCAAGTACCTCCAAAATAAACTTGAAAGAAGACACTAGGTTATTACTTACCAGAAAACCTCCACCTAGAATGCCATGAAGGCACTCCACGTATTTGCTGAGGTGATGCTCTGAAGCAAATCTTGTTTCGCCATTGGGAAAATAAAGTAAAGTGTTGGCCACAATGCAGAGTACGGCAAGGATGAGCAACTTATAACCAACACATCTAGCACACCTTCCAAAACACATATTTTCAGCTTTAAAAATCCTCCTTCAACGTGTCCAATTCAACCTATCTCATACCTGTCCACACCTAAAAGAAGATCAGCCCTTATTCTCACCTCCTTAAATACTAGGGATTGCCTAGCTACCTGGATGATGTTTACCACCCTTCCTAACCACCCTTCCCGATTGCAGAGTGAGAGAGCAGGGACGGCAGAACGTCGCCACCCTTTTTAAATGCAGTAATTGTAGATGAACCAAATGCAATGAAGGAAATATTGAATACTAGGTGGTTTCACACTAATATATGATGCTTGGAATAATCACTGGTGAACATGATTAGATGTGAACAACAGGCTTAAACCACAACAAAAATTCTGTTAGGAAGTGAAGGGAAAATGTTTTGTTTTCTTTGTTAGAAGCAGCTTTGAATGTTAGGTTTATGGACTGATTCAGAACTACCTGAAGCCAGTCAGTCTTTAAGAGCACTGAGTCAGAGTTTTGGGTATAAACAGAACAAGGTCTACAGCAATGAGGAGTATGTAGAGCAACCTCTCACTTTGCTATCCTGTGGATGGAACAACAGAAAACCTTACCAGGAGGTTGGAAAACAAATAAAATTTAAAGGTAGGTTTCTTAGGAGTGTCCTTTCCATTATGAAATGAGATGAATTTATATTTATATTAACAGTCAATTAGTAAATGGTTTGATAACAGCTAAGCCAAGGAAACACTTGTGAAAAATGCTGCTTAAAAAAAGCAGGATTATAAAAGAGAGTCCTTGCGCTGAAATATCATTTATAGAAACACAAAATGAAAAATGGCAAGAAAGAAACAGATTGTATTCAAAGTTTCCAAATGGTGTTTCATGTACCAGTAACATTAATTTCCATAGTAAATGGAGATACAAAGTGAGCTATAAAAATTAAGATCTAGCCTTTTCTCTTTTCCCCCATGCAAATTTTGCTAAAATAGCCCAAAGCCTTATCTTCACACACAGCTCAACACAGAGGTGTGAGCTGCCATCCCCACTGCCATCACATGACAGGAGGTAAGGAAAATGCACAGACCCAGACTAGATCCAGGTGATGTTGCTGCTGCCATCATCGAAGTACAACGTAATTCTCATTGCAAAACCAGAAGCTAGACAAATGGAGTTTGGGAAAGTACAGGATATTAGAAGGCTATAATGAAACTTTTAAAAAATACTCATTCAGGTTTCTTTTTTTGAAGGTGGGGTGGGGTTTAATAGCTAAAGAACACAGTAGACAAAAGCCCCAGTCAAATCCATGGTATTCTTGCAAGAGATGTGAGCAACACTTATGCTGAGAAAGAGTGTGCAAAAATAAAAGGTGGGGGATGAAGCAGGGGAAGAGAGCAGGTTGGTGCAGCTGTGGCTTTGTGATGTAACTTCTCCGGGTATTGTAGCTGCTGACCTTGGAGACTTCCTTCATTATGAGAAATATCCTCCAATTGTACAAACATAGGCTGGCCATTACTGTGTGCTTCACCTCTAATGACTAAAACAACCCTGAACATTAAGTTTCCTCTGCAGAAGAAGATGGACGCTCAACTGAAAACTTCCTTTATTTTTTTGGGCTAAAAAACTCAAACCACTCCGTCTCCATAACCAACCACCCAATACCCTTCCCCCCATCTCAACAACTACACCAATATATTGCCATTGTGGGACATGGATTTAAAACCCTAGCCCTAACCATATATTTGAAAACTATTCTATTTACAACTTAAATAATTGTTTTCTAAATACTTCATTGAAAAAAACTTACATAATCAAGAATTCCCTATATTTAAAATCAATTCTACATTTAAAATATCTTCCAATGACCTTG
The DNA here is from genome assembly GCA_013390045.1 of Picathartes gymnocephalus. Classification (NCBI taxonomy): domain Eukaryota; kingdom Metazoa; phylum Chordata; class Aves; order Passeriformes; family Picathartidae; genus Picathartes; species Picathartes gymnocephalus. The sequence continues at coordinate 35,716 of WEKY01029371.1, read as the reverse complement.
AAAAGAGTGTGAAGATAGAAAAAAACAAAACAAACATTGTATTTGAAGCAAATGCTGTTTTTTTACATTAAAAGACTGGGGAATCAAGGGGGCTTCACTAACTCCACTGCCATTTGGGCATCCTACGCTACAGCTTCTACCAGAAAGTCTCAATATAACTTTTCTTTGCAGAAATTCTGATGGTCCCACCCACCATGAGAAAAAGGTTAACCTGGTGACCTTAGAAAAAGTTCAACTCCCTTTGACCCATCCACGTTGCCATCCATTTCTCAATGTCCAAATGAGGCATTATCCATGTTTTCCAGTCATAATCCACAAAAATACTGTGATGCAGCTGTAACTGTCGTCACCACCTCTCAAGTGTACATTGGTTGACAAACTCGACCTGGACAGTCACAAAAGGAAACTGCCAATCATGAAGTCTTTGGTGCCTATGGTCTTTTGGCCACAGACAGACAAAAGTCTCCAGATTACTTCTATTAATTAGATCAAAACTCCTCAGATGAACTAATGAGCTGCTTATGAGCACAAGCAACTACCTGTTGTCATGAGAGCAATTTTTCCTAACACAGCTGTAACACACATGCCTGTGCTTGCTTGCTATCTCTGCCACCACTTTGGGACAGAAAACTGATCTGAACCATAGAACTCAGCTTGGAGTGAGCATTCACACTTCTATGTAACAACACACATTGACACATACAGAGAATATTTCTTTATTAGTAATAATGCTGACCTAAGAAGAAGTAAGCAACAATGCAACAAAAGTAGTTTTGCTATTTAACCAACCAGGTTGGAGACTTAAAAGCTTACAATCAGGGCAGAGCTACTACTAAATGAGTGTACAGAAATTCCTCTCTTTAAAGAAGAGCCCATATACCTTACTTAAGAACAACCATTACTGACCCTGGACTTCCAATACCGCAATCAAATAAACCACTTCAAACACTGTTTTCTGGTGACATACAAATACCATGCTGTAGACTGCATTCATTAATTCTTCCAACAATGTTATTATAATAAAAGTAGGACATAGCACAAACAAGTCCTTTTTCTATTTCTGCAACAGCCTGTGGATGAAATCTTGGCTTTGCAAAACGGCCAACCCACAGTTTGTTTCTCTTGGACTGTACTATTTACACACAGGTTTGCACTTAAGATTTCTACTCTATCCCTAAAAGAGTGACGTTCTTGCAAAAGTTAAACAAGCATGAGACATTACCATCACTGTACTACAAGCATCCTCTCTTCTACACTGTGTGTTTGTAATGGCTATATGGATCAGAAAACTGACTGATCAGCTTAGCATACAAAGTCTGCATGGCACAGCACAAGGAACAGATGGTCTTCCGATCCCCAGAGTGTCACTGATGTCTCCCCTTCCCTGCAGCAACCATGAAAAACAGACATTGAAAAGATGGAACAAAAATTACCAGTGTTATGGCTTCAACTCTTGTGGTGCAAAAGCCAGTCATTAATTACCTTTGTGTTTCTCATCAAGTGATCCTGTTGGTAGTGAATTAGAATTAGAACTTCTAATCCAGNTGAAACACTAAAACAAAAAAAAAAAAAAAAAAAAAAAAAAAGACTACCTCTATCATACTATGTATTTTAGATCTGTAAGCTCAAAAAAAGAGGAAAGAAAACTGAAAAGCACCGAATTCTTTGCCTGTTTTTTTTTTCTTTGCATATGCTTCATACATTGCTCATGCAATCTTGCCTCTGGAATCAGCCATTAGTCAATTCATGTCAATTAAATGTTTTAAATTACTCTGGAAGAACAACCCCAGAGCTGCTGCTTGGTTGGGAACAGTCTACGTATTGATTCCATAGCAGCAGGATGGGGAATGAAAGTTTAAATTTATTGTGTCTTTCACATTAGCATGACTGATATTGCAGCATGTTGTCTTTACTTGCATATCATTCAGCATCGGTAGCAGTAGAACCAGACATCACAATCAGAAAAGCAAATCAGACATGACCACAAGACTTAAAAGATGATTTCCTAAACTGCAATCCCACCCTTCCATCAATCTTTGCTATCATCATTTAAACTGGAATTCTGAAATCCATTTAACAATATATACTCAGCGCAGAATCTTTGCTACAAGGTGTTCCTTAAAATGGCTGTCAATGATAAAGCCAACTATCTCATGGTCATGTTCCTCTAAGGGGTACATCAAGACCTCAAAAATGCTATAGAAAGGTAGCATACATTTTTAGTAGGATTGAATTTTTAGGAAAACCCCAAAATATTAATTAAAAAAAATAATATTGAAAAAAAAATTTAGACCATGATTAAATAATAAATTAGCCTACTGAAGATCCTTTTTCATCTAAGCAACATTTAATGGAGAAAAGCAGGAGAAAATAACATTAAATGCTGATAGTTATTTAACTAATTCTTAGTCTTTTTTTAAGGTAACATACTGGAACAACACAACTGAAACCATATTCTCTGTAAATCTACAAAATGTGTCTATCATGTGGTACTAGCACTCTACTGCAGCTGCCCTGTTCACAAGGCACGCTGTTTAGCCACTTAAGAAGCTGAGTATGGCTTTGTGATTCACATTTAAGAAAGGAGAAGGCCAGGAATCTCTCTCTTGCTTCCAGCTTCTGAGCAGGTAACAGGGGGCCTGCATGGCCCGGCGGGGCCGGCCTGGGCTGGGCCAGGCAATGCCCACTCGGCCGGGCTGGGCCGGGTGAGATCCTGCCCCAGCTGAGTCCCGGCCTGGCTGCTGAGATCCTGCCCCAGCTGAGTCCTGCCCTGGCTGCTGAGATCCTGCCCCAGCTCAGTCCTGCCCTGGCTGCTGAGATCCTGCCCCAGCTGAGTCCTGCCCTTGCTGCTGAGATCCTGCCCCAGCTCAGTCCTGGCCTGGCTGCTGAGATCCTGCCCCAGCTGAGTCCCGGCCTGGCCGCTGAGATCCTGCCACAGCTGAGTCCTGCCCTGGCTGCTGAGATCCTGACACAGCTGAATCCTGGCCTGGCTGCTGAGATCCTGCCCCAGCTCAGTCCTGGCCTGGCTGCTGAGATCCTGCAGCCCCTGCCTCCCCTCTCCCCGGGAAAAGTTTGCAGCAGCTTCGGCCACTGCCCAGCAGAGATCGTGTAACCAACAGCAGAGCCTGGGAGAGATACTATCTCTCTCAGTGCACAGATGAAAACTTACAGACATCAGTCCTCTCTCAAGTGAGAGAAAAGGAACGTGAAGGCACGTGAGGAAACCAGCATGGAGAAACCGAGGTCAGTGAACAAGGAGCCAAAGCCCAGAGGAAGGAGAAAGAGGAGAGGCTTTAAGCTGAAGTTCTTTTGGAAGGCCATGGTGATGGACTATGATATATTAGACTATTCCTTGTAAATCATGAATGCAACTGGGGGGATGTAGCGCTCTAACTGCAGCCTGAACAAAGGCACCCATGCTGAAGCAAGCAGATATTGAAGTAACTGTGGTCTAATGAGAAACTTGAACAGAGAGAGATGGGGAACCATGCCACAGAGATGAGAGAGATGAGAACCCTTGCCTGAGGGATAGAAGAAGAGAATCCTTGCTCCAGGGATAGGAGAAACCTTGCCTCCAGAGAGAGAGAAGACCTTTGCTTTTCTACCAGAACAGCTCATCCTTAAAATAGTACCCCAGTGGACAGAGATGAGCCCTCGAAAGCAGTTGCAGGAAGAACTGTGTGTTGAGGGGTGGGACTTTCACACTGCAAACAGATTTCCTTTTCTGGGCGGCTGATTCGCTGTGATATTGGAGCCACGAGAGAACTGTGTTCTTGTGGAAAAGTCTCCATTGCATGGCAGGAGAGACTCCTCTCCCTAAGTGAACTGAAGAAAGACTATTTTAGAGGTGGTAAACTGACTGAAAGTCCTAGGTTTTATCTCTTTACATTGTTGGTGGGAAGGAGAAAATGAGGTGGGGGGAGGAGATGTGTCTGAAGGTTTATTCTGGTTCTTACTATTTTTCTTTTAGTGCTGTTAATACAACTGTCTTTGTACCTTTTAAGGTTTTGAGCCTGCTTTGCATTTCTCCTAATCCTTATCTCAAAGCAGAAAATGAGTAAATAAGTTTAGTGGGTGCACTGGTATTAGGCCAGAATGCTTAACCCACAACATTAAATTGGTGTCCCATGTGAGGATGGCAAAATAAAACTACTACACAAGGTCTTTCAAACTCACAGATATGGTGCCATTCTAATGAACTGCAATTGGCTTGGAGGATGGGGAAATACTAATTTCCTGAATTAGGTCTTTTCTATTCCTTTGTACTATAATTGCAGCTAAAAGTAGCTGTGCCATTTGTGTACCAAAACATGGAATTGAGTGCTGCAGAAATACAGATGTGTTCATTCCAGAGCAGCATTCTGTCACACAGCCATCTCCTCTGGGGTCAGAGCCTGCCCACGGGACTTTCTGCCAGAAGATGAAGTACCCCAAGAATTCCACCAGCTCCCTCTAGTGATAATCAGGCTGCGACCAAGCAGGTTCTGCTGGACCCATCCATGGGCCTCTGCCTCCAGTGACCTCTAGCTCTCAAGCCTTCCACAACAGCATCTGAAATACCATCTTCAGGTTAGAGATATCTGCCTTTGGTGGAAGACAACAATACTCAGTAACAGCTCCTGGTGGCACAGGAGCCAGCCATAAGGCACTCTTACAGGAAGAGGAACTGAACTAAGGCATCATGCCCACCAAGCCAGACCTGGAGGGTTTGACAGGACAGGTGGGATTTGGTTCAGGTGCTAGCTCCAAAAGAGGGTTCTTCCAAGAATAGATGTATAAATGGTAAGTTAAACAAAAAAAAGTAAACCAACTTTCTTCTTTTACAGATCTTCACAGCAGAAAAGTAGTCCTACTCTCTGCTCTCCATAAGCACAAAGGAGTGGAAGTTTCCACTAAAGGTGAGGAGAAAAAAAACCTCAAAAAATCACAACACCACAGTCCTCCCCCAGCATCTGCACTGAATCAGGTGGAATTTTCCTCCAAAAAGGCAGGCACTGTCTTTGAGGAAACTGCAGCCTTGTCAACCATAGTACTTGCCTGTCAGGCAAAACATCCTGAGCTTTTATGTGTTACACTCTGTTGACTCCCAGGATTTTGATAAACTACACTCTGCTCTAAGATGAAGACATAGGGCTTACTAAAGGCGCACTACTTAGAGGCATACAAAGGGCTCAAGGAAAATTAAGATGTGCCCTGTGGAACCATTACAATTACAAAGCCATTACAACAGTTTTCATATGCAGACTTCTTAAGTGGGTTGCTGATTAATCCAACCTATATAATGAATAAATCCAACCTATATGTAATGAATAAAAAGATTATCACAAGAGAAATTTGTTACCACTCAATTTTCATTACAATTTATTATTATTATTATTATTTTAATTACTAAACTTCTTATCTCAACCCATCAGTTTTCTCACTATTAACCCTCCAACTGTCTTCCTATCCCGTCAAGGGCAGAGGGAGCAAGAGGCTCTGTGGAGCTGAGCTCCTGGCTGAGTTAAACCCCGACAAGTGTGTAAGCATTATGTTGCTAAGTAACATTAACAACAAGGTTCTATTAAATTTTATTGCTAGTAACTTGATCTTGATAACGCTAGGATCATGAATGAATGAATGAATGAATGGTGCCAAGACAGAATCTGGATTTTGTTTTTAATTATTTAAGATTATAAAACAGTAATCTGAAAAACATAAGACATTTCTACTTTTCTGTCAAAATAAAATGAAGACCTAAAATTTACAAGCTCATCTTTCAAAGAACTCAAAGATCATCCTTAACATTGTAAATTATATATACGAAGAGCAAAAAGAAAAGTAATCACGATTGGTTAGAGGGTACACAGTTGTCAGGGCTATATAACTTTGCACTGCTAATGGAGTTACTTTATCTTAATGATAAGGAGTCACAGTACCTTAGAAGTCACGAGAGACACTTCTATCTTTCCTTAGCTTAAAGAAAAAAGGCTCAGCTATGGCCATAGCACTGCGAGAATAACTTCACCAACACTGCATTTGCATAGTTCTGCATGGAACTATGGCACAAGGGTGAATTTAGACTGTGAAATATAGACAAAAGGCTGACCTGCTGAGGCTGGTGAAGGTGTGCAACACCCTCACCTCCTGGACTTGCTAACACACGTCTGTCAATCTGTCCTCTCCTGGAATCTCACATCTGCTCTGTAGAATGAAAAAACAGGCAGAAGAGGCTGGAAGTCCACTCCTGTTCCCCTTTTGCACCAAGAAAGCTTTGTGTGAAACAAAAATGAGCTCCTTTAGTCAGGCAAAGGTTAAAAGAAAATACATACAATTTTAAAAATTTGAAAATTAACTCTCCTGTCATGTAAGAGGAGTTTGGACTCTCTGATCATCTTCTCAAATAGTCTTCACACACATTAGAATATGTTCTATTGGCAAGTATTTTCTCACTTGTGGTCTAAGTCCTTAGCTATCTAGAACCAGTCCTGTTTCAAAGCCCATGCAGTTGCTTGAGGCCTCAGGGCATTAGCTCAAGGATCCACCACAGTAAAGTAATTCATCTCAGTTCTAGTGGCAATACATTTTCAGAGCTAGATTTCCTAGTGCTTGAAATGCAGAAAATAAAACTTAGCACTCATAAAAGTTCTGTCTCAGTTAAAAATTAACTACTATATACCTATAAGACAAAACTTACCCCTGTATTGTGAACTGTCCTACTGGAACCAGAGTATATATTCATACAGGAAAATGACAAAAATAGGATCCTGATCCATATTCACTTTATTAAAGCAAAGGACTGTATTAGGCTAGATGCCTCACACTAGTGCAGCACTGGAGAAATTTAAGAAGAGCAATTCCAAATTGGTAGTATAAGGAAGCAGCCTCAAGTTGTGCCAAGGGAGGTTTAGATGAGATATTAGGAAAAATTTCTTAACCAAAAGGTTTGTCCAGCCCTGTGGTGGAGTCCCCATTCCCAGAGGGATTTAAAGCTGTGTAGATGTGGCACTTGGGTACAAGGGTTATGGTGGCCCTGGCAGTGCTGGGGGAATGGTTGGACTCAATTGTCCCAGAGGGCTTTAATGAACTGATTCCATACTTCTATAATAATCTGAAACAATTGAGACACACCAAGGTTTAGATAGACACTTGGAAATGATATGAAAGACAAAATACTATAAGGAGCCAAAGTCCTCCAATAGCTATGTAATGTCTCTATCCATAAGACATTTCAACTTTATGACTAATAATTGGTTAGGTTCAAACACAATCCTGCCAATAAATTAAAGTAAACACATCTATCTAAAGTACACAAACCCAGACTAACACAGCCTGGTACCTACACACATGGGAATTTCCTCCTCTGCATAGGTAATCGCTGTGCTCATGGATTTTTTTATGTTCCTTTAATAAAACTGTCATTATACAAAACATTAAGATGACTTTTAGCTAGAAGATCTTACTAAGCATGGACCTTACTGATTTAACTTGACTGCAAACCCCATCAGCCTCTAATATTTCACTTCTGCCGTTCAAACACACTAATGAAACAAAACCATTAAACAGAAAGGTCGATGCTGGCAGCCAGCTCATTGGGAAGCAGAACCACGTGGTGGGTATTTGAAGAGCTTCACTGCAGGGTCCTTCCTCCATGCTCTGCTCCACACATACTTGTGCAGTTCCTGCCATGCTGAGCTCTCAGCTGGGGACAGAAATTCTGGGCCTGGACATCTGCCACAGAAAGGAGAGGAGCTCTTGGGAGAGCTGCAATATACTTTGTTTGAAGACAGGCTCTCTCTTCTCCCCTCTGCCCGAGGAAGAGAGGTTGGCTGGGATGCTGCTGATACTGCACATGCTGCCCCATGTGACAGAGATCAGTTCTGACCAAAACAGCTGCCGAGAAGTACCAACACCTACAGATATAGAGACTTAATAGCTCCAAGTTGTGCTGTAGCATCCATTTGCTTCTCTGATCATGATGAGATCTAAAATTTAAACCAACTCTTTCTCATTTTTTACTATTCTCTGACTGTATAAGCAAAATTTTTAATGTTACTGTTAGGCAAGAGGAAAATATCAGGCAGTCATTACACAGTATTTTTTTTTAAATGAACACTTCCAAACTTTTGCTTAAAATTAGGTTAAGATATCAGTGCACCCCTTCCCTCTCTATACTTTTTAGCTGATGTACAATCCACAGATTACTTGTTTCTAATAGGCATTTACTGCTTTACTACTTTAACAATTGTTATTTTCTTTTTTCTAACTACTTCTAAATTTTTTAAAGTAGCACGTGGACTAACGTTATAAAAATCCCAGGGCTAATGTTATAAAAATGAACAATTTCTTAGCCAATTTTTTTCATGGAGACGTACTTCAAATAGTTGTGAGGGAAGTCTGATAACCATCGTATGTACAGAAGCAGATTAAAATCTCCAACGACAGAATTCCTCCTCATATTACAGAGTATGCAAGGGAAGAGAAAATACCCCTAAAAGTTAATCAGCTGAGAACACTCATTAGCATCAGATCTGGGCAGGCTGTTTTTCTAGGTATCCAACCCTTGTCGGGTCAGCATAGATTGAGATTGCGTCAGTGAAGCTGAGTTCCACAGCTCCAGCCAGCACATGTGGAATCAGCTGTGTTATGAACCACGTCTGAAAGCAGCAGCAGCAGCAAAAGTACAATTGCACTAGATTTACCACACATTGTAACATGTCCCATGTTACTGCATAGTAAACAGCAGTAAAAAGTACTGTACATCCAGATATTATTCACATAACTCAAGGTACTAATTTCATCATATTGCTCACATCATTGTGTAGTAGTTAGCAATGAGAAATCCTGGAAAGGTATAAAGCTGTTTATAAAAATCAGTTAAATAATTCTGGAAATTTTCTTCAAAGTTTCTTTTGTGGCTTGCAAAACAATATTTTCAACACAAAATTCAATATGGTTTCATACTAAGAACCTTTCTCCAATAAAATCACCCTTTGATTAGTAGTAGAAAACTATTCATTGTACAGCTTACTTGAACTGGAGCCTTGCCTTTGGCCTGTGCCAAGGAATATTTCTTTTGAACTGCAAGTGGCTGAAAGTTTTTATGGATTCATTCTTCTGTGTCTCAAGCATACTTTCAGAGTGATCAGACTTGAAAAACAAACACATGCCTCTGAAATTTCTTACTGGATATAAACCTTTAACATTATAACTCTCCAAAACGTTTAGAGTAAAAGTTGTGACTCTTTCTCCATTTGGAAGCATTTCCCAAACATTCACACACTACAGGGAGGAAAAAAAAGTCTTTTTCTTCCTGCTTTAAACAAAACAAAACATTATTAGAGATTTATATTAAGACCAACAGAGTGAATGTATTTCTTTATAATACGATCTCCCAAAAGCAAGGTAGTCTTTCCCCACTTCTCTAAATCAATCTTTTAGAATAAGATATAAGTATTATGAATTAGCACAGTGTTCTGCATCAGCAACCCAATTTGCTCAATCCAATGTAAGAAAGTTCTAATACTGTCATTATTGCTACATGAGGGGAAATCTTGTTCCTTCACACAGAATAGATTTCACTTGCAGATGAGTTACAGAAGGGTGGTTTCCATAACGCACTTGAAATTTGCTTACATGTAACAGTCAAAACAGTTTATGAGAAATATGTAAAGTTATGAAAAGTCCTTTATTTACCTTCAGCACATGATCTCTAAATGACCTATCAAATAAAAAGGCCTGGAGTGCCAGTCTCCTTACTCTCAAGAGGACACGGTAGAAGCAACGTGCGCTGTAAATCCTGCCAAATATACTCACACCTGAACTTTTACTTTGTGGGAAACTGTTACCCTAGTCCTGAGCTCCAGGACACAGCTCCCTGGGCTGCTGCTGCTCTGCTGTACTGGGTGCCTCTCAAAATATTTTGCTACTTGCGATGGCACATAAAAAGGCAGCACAGCCAGCATGACCTGCCTACCAATAAGGTGTTTGACAAAAACACGTGGTTTAGAAAATCCTCAGGCTGAGGAAGGCCAGTGACTTTCCTCATGTTGAGGAGGCATTTTAATGATCTGTTGTCAAGAATTGGGTACCCCAGCTTTTTCTAAATCTGTACTCCAAAAGCAGTGATGTTTGCTCCACTTTTAAAATGTGCCTCTGCACACTGATTTGCCCTAGCCTCCAAAATCCAACTATTTTCTTTGACAGGATCAAGGCATGACCCAATCCTGGCCAACAATATACTCAAGCAGCCAGATAAATCCATCACAATGGAAGGTATTCCTTTTCCCTGACAAAAAATTCTGGCACAGGTATCCCCATGCCCGCTGAAAATTCGTGTCAGTTCCGAGGTGCCTTTGCAGGTGTCACTATAAACTATATCAAGACAGATCAAGTACTTCCATTCCTCTGCCAGCGTACATCATCCTGACATCAAGCTAACCCAAACTATCTTGCTAAGTCTACAACAATCTTGTGAAGTTTTATGTCTGCTTTCAAAGATTCTATGTACCTGGATGTTTTGGTTTTAGTACTGCTCAGCACATGAATGTTCCCTCTTTGAAAATAGTCAATTCACTTGCCCAACATGTTTGCCCACTATGTTTAAGAGTCTGTCCTCTGTTGCTCAACTTGGACACAACTCCCATGGATGTAATTAAAAAGTTTCCTCAAGTAAAGTCTACAAGCATGGGTGCAGATGTAGCCAGGTATTTCAAAATAGTCTCTGTGAGCCATGCTGTGGACTTGTGCTTCTTTCTAAAAATACCTCTTAATAGGCAATGGGTGTGCCACTGAATGAATGACTAAGAACTTTTTTCCTGCAAGCCCTGGATTAGATGGAATGCTCACCCTTGGTATTACAGGGTACTGGTCTAAGAGTTGGGTGTGCAGAGTATGCTGACCTGCCTGCTGAGAAAACGCAACTCATAACTTCCAATAAAAGCCCTCCTTTTTCCCATACATTTGTACCCCAACTATCATTACATAGCCTCACTATAAAACAGAACAGCACAAGTTTTCAGAAGTATGAGGAATATTAGGAAGTATAAGTAGGCAAAACTGAAATATCTAATCAGAAATAAATAGCTAATAAAAATTTAAAAATGCAACTCTGCTTTTCTAAGTATAGTACTTATGAGGCATACCTAGACATTCAACCATGTTCACACCTTTTGAGTAGAAGCATTCCAACTGAAAAATAACTTGGGAACAAACTCTCTGTATCATATGCCTTAGAATATTATGTAGAACTAAACATATTGGTCTTTGTTTTTTGTGGTTTTTTTCTAATATTTTTATGGCCCTGGCAGTGCTGCTATGCGTGTAGCAGAAATGCCTGTTATCAGGGATAATGATTGGAATGGTCAAGAAAACAGAGATCACTTTTTGAAATGTCTGTGTCTTAAAACTCACATATTTTTTACTTCTTAAAGATTAACAGAAGTTCTGAAAACACCTGTTTCCACATCATTACAGATATGACCTAAATGCACCACCACTAAAGAAAAATAATTTCTATGATCTACCAGCACTATTAACAAGATCTCGTTTTCAAGTGGAACAGGGGGAAAATAACCACTCGAAACATACGATCAAGTCCCACAGCAGTTTTCTCATCACTTAAATCTAAAAAGCACAGTGCATTCCTAGTGACTACTTCCAGCATAACATGGCTAAACAGGCATGGGAATTCCTTGGTGATTTCCATAGGCTCCACAAGGGAAAAGGCAGAGCAGATACCTCTGCCATCTGTCAAGTCAAAGCCTCAGACTAAGTCACCACCTGAGCTTGTCCCAAAGACCATCAGGCAAAAATGTCAGTGTTTTCAGAGAGGAGACAGAATGCTCCTGTGCGAGCAGCACAGCATAGGGACTGCACAGGAACAGTGAAGGAACACAGAGCCAGGCTAAGCACCAAGAAGTTACTAACACCACTAATTGCAGAGGAAGGTCTCTGCATGAGGGCTACATGTGTTTCCTGGAAAAAACATACAACTTGTGTGTTCATGCTGAATTGTTGCTCATGCTGAAAGTTGGTTACAGTTCACACACCAAACCCCAAGTGGATTTCAACTAGTGTATTGTGATTTTCAGCATCTTGAAATTTAGGTCACTTACTCTGTTGCCTAAATAGAAATCAGAAATAGAAAAACCCATGCCCCTCAGTGACTTTCATTTAAAGACAGACAAAAACTAAGAAAAGCAAGTTATTAAAATCCAGGAGTCTTGACAAAATCAAAGTGCATATCTGCTGCATCTGGGAGCAACTGGTTGTATCTGTGAGGGTAAGCATGGCTCTGAAACAGCTATTCAGCCAGAGCTTCTCCTGCTCTTCAATGCTAGAGAAATGGCAATTCTATCCCATGCAAAAGAACATATAAAAGGGCTTAGCACTTTTCCAACCTGTTGTCAGACTCAGAGGATGAGTTCTACGCTGTAATTAAAGAGACTAGTGAGTCAGTAAAAACAGCAAAATACAAAGATGAAGCTAGGAATATGGACCTCATTTTATTAAGGTGACAATTCATGTAGCAAGTCAGATACTTTTGAGCTAGTGTTGATATGCATCTTTTAAGAGTATACAATAACTGTACTCAAAAAGGCAAGGGTGTGACAACAGCTGAAGCCCTTGCACAAGATCGTATAGTAACAACCATCAGAGGAGCCAAGGAGAATCCCAACAGGCCACTTCAGTGCAGCCTGGAGTGGTACTATGACACATACTGGTGATGATCTAAAAGAACCTGCTTTGCTACAACTAGGCTGTAAGATACATTAAGGTTTTGAAATATATTCACCAATTAAAAAAAAATTTAGTCCCTGATCCAGAAAAGTAGTGTTATTCCCAGCTCCTCTAGATGGAGGAGTTGACAAATATACGGAAATACTACACATATTGAACTTGAAAAGAAACGCTATTAAAACAGACCCCTAGTACCACATACAGATGTTCATTCTTGATTCCTAAAATCACCCCAGAACCCTAAAAGTCCAAGAGGAAAAACTGAAACATAGAGACACCTCAAAAAGAGATTAATCAAACAATTTGCATCTAATCTAACTAGGGTTTTCTCTTGCCAATAACAGCTGGATGCAACCAAGCCCACCAGTGCATCCCCCAACAGTAAACTCCCTGTATTCTTGTGAGAGCCTGTTCACACTAATTTTAAAGGAGCTGAAATCCATCAAAGACAACAACATCCTCCTGATCTTGTAGGTGAGATCAGGACAGATTCAGACCACCTGAAAAGAACAAGCTGCAGCTAGCATAGCCTTGTTTTATCTTGAACTTGCAGAGACTAAGCGAATATGATTGGAAAAAGTTATTTTCATGAAAATTGCCATCCATAAAACTTCAGTGTTATTAACTACTTACTAATGCAGCAATGGGTCCAATATTACAAAGGTTGTCTTCATAGTCTCAAGGTGCAATTAAACACTTGACTGAAACTGGTGTGACTGAAAACTGTTGCTGGGGTTTCAGTCCCCTCTCTACTTGCAGATGTTTACTCCTGTTTCTTCCCTAATTTTGGTCCCAGCATTCCTGTGGTCCTACTTGGACTGGAACAGAGAACTAATAAGGATGAAAACTAGGCCTGTGGTGGAAATTACAAATCAGTGAACAAACCAATTGTGTTCAGCCAGATCAGCCCATTTGCAAAGGACAATGGCACAGCTGCCAAGGAGCCAATGCCATGTCTGCTCCTCTGGGTCCTGGTGGAAGCTAAGGTGGACACTGGCTGGCCACAGACAGGAGCCCTGCAGCCCGGGGCAGCCAAGACACTCCTCACTACCAAAAATGTGCTTTCTGTCCCCTTGGTAAACACAACAAATGAAGCAGGGAAGAAATGGGAGAGACTTAACTAATTGCCAGAGAGGATGAGTCTGTATATTGTTGTGGTATCTTCTCAGATGCCTGTTCCTGCAGCACAGAGGCACTGCTGTAGTGCTCCTCGCATCAGAGTGTCTCGCTTGCAGAGGTGAGGGTGGCGTGCACGGACATGGGGGCTGGCCAGGAGACAGCTCGGGAGGCAGAGCCCTGGCCAGGGGGAAGTGGCAGCAGAACGCAGCACATCTTAGGGGTGCAATTGATCTCTGGCATTGGTGACAGGAGGAGATGGTAGAAAAGACAGCTTGAGGGACAGAGAGGAAAAACAGGAAACACGAACTCTAAGGTCTGCCGCAGTCCCTTGACCTCAGGCCAGCTTCAAAAGGCTCAGCATATTTTTCACAACGAGATACAGATAACTAACTAGAATGATGTCTATTTTTAAAAAAATCTAATTTATTTCTGATTTTTTGCTAATCACTGTAAGACCAGAATTAGGCTCTTGGAATCTGAATGTTTGCACTCTTAGGATCCATGGCAGCCCTTACATAAAGATAAACACAGCAGAAGCATTGCACCTTTGAGGTCATACAGCACACTTCATCCCAGATCCCTGGTATAAATGCAGGAGATGCATTATCTGTCAAAACAGCATGGGAGTGTTCTGAAAGGAACAGGGTACAGCCTGGTACCGTACCATTAAATATTAACACAAGTGATAACTAATCTACTCAAGGTGAGTCAACTCTGACCACAGTTTTAACCATTTACCAAAAAACAAAAGTTTAATAAATAAAGACTAAGCACATATAAATTGTTATAAAACATGCTATATTATAGATTTGTGAGAAACCCTATATGTGAAAAAGATCCAAATTTTATTTTGCTGTTTGAAAAAAAATTAAAAGAAAAGATTTTGTAACCAACCCTGAGCTTGCAGTACTTACAGTTTCACAAAACCCAGTGTTTTGCATTCAAACTGGATTACTTCCATGCGTTTAGAAAATGAAATAAACCACTAACCCATACTTGATGTATCTCCAAAATAAACTGCATTCTGGTAAATGTCTCTCCGGGTTTTCCAACTGCATGGTAGCCAATATCAAATTTGAAGTAGAAACAGAAGGAAGAGGTTTTTTTACGGAATAGATTAATAGTCATCTATTAGATTATTAGATTAATGTTAATAGATTAATAGAAAGAGGGAAAGAGAGAGAGAGAAAGAGAGAAAGGAAAGAAAGAAAGAAAGAAAGAAAGAAAGAAAGAAAGAAAGAAAGAAAGAAAGAAAGAGAGAAAGGAAAGAAAGAAAGAAAGAAAGAAAGAAAGAAAGAAAGAAAGAAAGAAAGAAAGAAAGAAAGAAAGAAAAGCATTGCATTATGTTTCCTGCAGCTGAGATCCCATATATGCTTTTAGCCTGGATGAACCTGCATTATCAACAGGTTCACTCTCAATTACCTGTTTATTTTTGCTGACATTTGGTTCTCAGCAACCTGTAACATTACATTCCCTACAGAACCATCTGTTCATGATATGGAAATTTATTGTAGTTGCCCACTTATGACTGCTCAGAAAGGTCTATCTTCCACTCAGTTCAGCCTTACTGACACAAAGTTGTCTGTGAAGCAGAAAGAGTTGCCATGGAAATAAAACCAATTTAACAGAGGCTACTGAAAGACTCCCATTAATTAACCTATTATGGTAAAGCAATTTTTCCTCTCAATAAGTGTAGTTGGTATTATTTCAATGACACAAGAAGAAAAATAAGCCTGCTCTTGTCTTCTGTGCATTTCCTGCTTTAGGGAGAAAGGCATCAGTAGACAGTCTTGCACCACTCTTTTATAATTCATGGTAGAGTTTAAACTACAGTAAAGGAATTCATGATTTGTGTCAACTTTGAGAACACAAGTGAAGGTTCAGCTGTAAAACAGAATATAACTTGTTCCTGACAATAAAGTTTTTTTTACTTGTTTTGAAGCAAAAAGATCTGATTTAAAATACAGGTTTAAAGTTTCTTATCACTTCTGAAATCAAGACTGTCAAATTCTTTTTGAAAAACATATCATGCCTGTCTTCACTATGTTGACAAAATGAAGTGTCCATGTAAATCTCAGAAAATAAAAGAAACTTTAAACTATAGAGTATTATAAAAGACACATCTGTGAAGAAGTTAACACATTCCAAGTCTGTGTACAACATACTACGCCTAAAAACCATATGGGCTTTCAATGAGGGAGTAAAAGTTAATTTGGTTTCAAGCTGGGACAAACTTTGTCTGCAAAAAAAATAGGAAGGTGTAATTAAACGAAGGAAGAGTTAGAATATCCTTTTGTTTAGTAAAAACTCAGCAACAGAACCCTGTCTAAAAAAGATACTGCATAGTCACAATGACAATAATTATGCTGTAAGAAGGGAGAGGGCATGCCCAGAGGCAAGATTTCCATTGCTAAGGTTCATTTGAAGCTTAATGTGGATACTGTATCCAGCAGTATAATTCTACTCCTAGCCTAGCAGATTCGATAACAACTAATCCATAATCACCAGGCACAGTGTCTAATACAAAACAGTTGCCTTAGACCATCTGGATGTCCATTTACCGAGCAACCACTTTGCTGCTGTACCTAATGTAGATTGCATGATTGCATAGGGGTGTAGTGGAGGGTGAGGGACCAACGTGGAAAACGCACCCCCACTCCTGTGGTTTCTCCAGACACAGGAACAGGGCAAGCTTATCAAAGCTGCAACAGCACAGGAAGAACTGAAGGGGCAAAGAGGTTGGGAGAAGGTGTAGAGGTTTTCCCGTCTTCCCTCCAAAACTCTAATTAAGAAATCCAAGCTAAGAAAAAGGACTAATGGTCTCATAACTGGAAAAGCATGTCATGTCCTAGTTCCGTGGGCTTTTCTTTGGATAGTGGAGCCATCAGTAAACAGTATACAATTCACAAAACCCCCAAGTTTTCACGTATTTCCAACCAGTTCATAAAAAGAACACAAACTTCCATAAAAATTCGTTGAAAGTTAGACTTAACATTGTATGATCTGTCTCAGTTTTTAACTTACTTGTTAACTGAGAAATCAGTGAATTACTACAACAGTGCAAAGGCAAATGCTCAGCCTCAGATCTCCACTATGGCAGTGACTAGAGAATAAATCCACTGCAGCCAAGGCCACAAACATGTAGTCTCACATTGCCCTCCACGAGCCTGTGCAGTCTATTGCTGATAACAGGAATGCAGGAACTCCAAAGTCAAGCCACCAGCAACTTGAGCATATTGAGCAAGATAATAGCATCTAAATTGTGGATGAAGAAGGATTTGGGTAAGACAATTCCTCATTTCTTCTCCAGCCAGGCTTCCAACAGAAGTTCGTGGGAGCCGTGGATACATTCAAGGTGTGCAATTAGATTCGTAATGTATTAACTAAAAATTAAATGTTTTATTTATTTTGGATGAACAAAGAAAAAGTCACAGCTGTGAGTTCTAGGCATTCCACAGCTAAAAACCCAACCAGATGCTTCCTTTAGAATTTCTTGATTCTTGCTATCAGATGAGATCAACATAGAAAAATATACTATTCAGTCTTGAAAATCCCTTTCTGTAATAGAATTACAGCTGGAGGATAACAAAGAAAACAACTGAAGAGGAAATAAATTGTAAACATGGACTATGACCCCACTCTTAACAAATGTCCGGGTGAAATCAGCACAGGAGGTGGACTAGCCAGCTGGAGGCATGTTTGTAGTTATGAGTACGGTAAATATGAGGCATTAAGTATGCCAGTCTCTCACCAGATGGATTAAAGAGGATGGTGTATATAACATTCTTACTGTCAATCAAAAGCTATACAGAATTGCATCTAAGTACATGAGACATACAGCTTGGAATGATCCACAGCAATCCTTAAATTTGAACACATTCAAAACTGTAACAGTCTTTCAGATTTGACCCAAAATGGGAACAATTCTATTTCCACAGAAAAGACAGCCTTCTTCCTTCCATTCTTCATTCTGCCTCCCTACAGAAGCCTTAAGGCAGACATATGCCTTACAGAGTTCTGGAGAAGCCAGAGATGCAAAAGAGACAACTGGCTACAATCATGTCATTTTCAAGGAGCATGTGAACAATTCAGCTGGACAACCCAAATGGAGAATATGAAGCAAAGCAGCAGGGATGAAACTAGAGAGAGAGACTGGGTCTCATGGATGTGCAGCTCACATCTCCTCATTACCAGAGGAACCAGCATATGGGGAAAGCTGTTTATCAGCAACACAAACGAGCTGCAGAAAGAAAGAGCTGGTTCTCTTCTACTCCCATCCCGACCAAGTCTAGAAAGAAGGAAGAGAGGCAAATATTCTCTTCCAGGGTGAAAACAAAGCAACTCCATATAGGTTTGCAGCATTACATTTTACACTCAGGGCCACGTAAGGTTCCTAGGTATGGTGAGTTAATGAATTCACAGAAGGATTTTCATCTCAATTACACGGGTATCTAGCAAGGGGTAAGAAGGCACAGGCTTTATCTCTGGCACCTGCCTTCCCTTAAGGCTATGCATGCACTTGATGTTTGCACCCCAGTAAAGACAGGAGCAACCTCCCCCTGCACCAGCACTGATGGTTTGGAGACAGGGAGGGCAGCAACCACAGCCATAGCAGCCACAGCAGCACTCCTGGCATTCTATCAGGTATTCGAACCAGAAAGGCTGGTAAAACCCTGGGCTGTCTGTAAGACCCCTTTAAAGGAGAGTGGGAGAGAAAAAATGGCCCTACCACACACTACAGGAATCTGAATGCTTATAAAAGCAAAGAAGGAAATTCCAGGTCCAGGCCCGTGATGTGAAAACTTAAAGATGTTTGTTGTTGCAAAAGACACAGATAAAGGATAATTTCAAAATACAGACATGAAAAGCCTGTCAAAACCAACAATACAAGGATTAAAATCTGCCCTCATTGAACATAATGGGAACTATGTATTTTAAGTTGTAGTGAAGATTTCACTCAAGCAACAGTAATTTCAATTTCTCATATTTTCAAATATTTAGAGTCCTTGTACAAATATTACTTACAGCTGAAATTTTCTTGTGAAACACCCACTATGTTGACTGCTAGAAAATGAAACTAGAAGAACTAGAAGCAGACCAAAGCATTAAAAGCACTGGGTATGAGGATAATACATATGGAGACACACTGTATACTGCTGCACTCTTCAGAAACACATTGAATCAGGATGAACACTACTGGGCTCTGAAGACATATAAGTCAGTGACAAATGGTCGCTTCGAGAAAGAATTTACAGAAAACAAAGCCCAGTGATAGCATCCTGAGACACATCCCTGCAAAGCATCCATAGGGAAAAATATGTAACAGCAATAGCTGTATAACCACTGTAAATAATAATTTGTGTGATTTGGCAAAAACTCATAACAAGACAATAAAGAGCACACAGCTCTACAGAGAAATAAATAACAGGTAACCCTAAAGGAAACAATTCCTTTGTTCTCTCTTTTTTGAAAATACTTTAGGTGGAATTTTTGTCCTCATTATTAAAATTACTTCAGTGGTGCTTAGATGGTTGACAGCAATTCTGAAGTTCCTTTGTTTTCTCCTACAGACATTGTGGATTACAAAAAAAGCAATTTCATTAATACATAACAGCACACATTTTGTGCAAATGAGCAAAAATAAATATCACAAGACTCAAGAAATGTAACAGTAGATAAAAGGTATTACATATACATAGTTATATAATTTTTGCTTACTTAAAAGTAGCATAAATTAGAGAGGCATCAGAGATTTATTAGAGGCCACATGCCTATTTGCTACCGGTTGACACTTGCTTTTGGACTCATGTTTAGAGGATGCCTTGAGGAGAATGAAGGAATTGAATTATTAAAACCTTTACAGAAGACATTCTGTGTCAAAAAAAGGCATATGTGGGAAAGCTGGTGAACGGGCAGTGAGGGCATGTAAAACAGAGACATCTAAAACAGAACATGACTACAGAACAATAAAAC
This sequence comes from Picathartes gymnocephalus, assembly GCA_013390045.1. Classification (NCBI taxonomy): domain Eukaryota; kingdom Metazoa; phylum Chordata; class Aves; order Passeriformes; family Picathartidae; genus Picathartes; species Picathartes gymnocephalus. The sequence continues at coordinate 15,904 of WEKY01029371.1, read as the reverse complement.
AGCAAAGAAGTATAAAGTTGAGTTACAGTACAGTACAGTTGAATACAGTAGTTCTAAAGTGCCTTCCAGCCCACTTCTCCTAGACACTTGTCATCGGCATACTTGGTTTTTTTGTATTCATGGTGATGTGATGTACATGTGTCACTGAGGACACCACCCAGTCCAGGCTACATTTGCCATAAGCCCTTATCTGAGCTTTGACAAAGGTCAAAAAGATACAAGGGAAATGCTGTGTACTTCAACAGTCTGTCCTCAGAGCTTGGGAGAGTCCAGCAGCTGGGGCTGGGATGGGAAAACCTGTGGTGAGGAAGCCCACGACACCTAGCTTTTCCTTAGGCATCTTCCCCTTTCTGCTCTCAGGTGCCTCACACACAGCCAGGCCCAGGTCTGACAGAGGAGGCTGGGAATAGGAAAGGGAATGAATTTCTCCCACGCCAAAACTGTGTATTTGCGTGCAATGATGGCTTTTACTTTTGTACACACATAGCCCCATTCTTTCAGCTTCTCACGGACATGCATTGCATACCCATGCATTCCACAGGGAAGGAGTGGCTGAATCTCCATCAAGAGGAGCAGGGTCTGTCCCCTCAGTACATCCCACTGGATGTACCCCTTCACTGCACAGCTGTCAGAGCTGGAGGGCTTTCTGGAGTTCTCCAAAGGACAGCTTGTGATAATGTGGTCCTTCACTGCAGTGAAGATTTGGGTCACATGAAGGGAGACATTTTTCAGCTCATTCTCCTTTTCACTCTCTTCAAAGCCAGGAACTTGGTGCACAGTTTTCCAGCCTCTCTCCAGCCCTCAATGGAACCGCACAACACCAAGCGACCACACATCATGTTACGTGTGTTAAGAACTATTTTATGCAGGAGCATCCTTCACTATTTCTTGCTTGACATCAATGTGTCACCATATATATTCTATAAATTATTCTATCTATCTATCTATCTATCTATCTATAAATGCATACACACATGTTTACTAGCAACAGCAGAGGCTTGAACAGACCTGTTTTCTACTAGGGTACTGCAAATTCCATCCCACCTATAAATTTGTACCCTCCCCCTCCCTCCTGGCTCAATTTAAGGGAGGGTCAGTATTTGTCACAAGCTTATCAAGCTCCAGATATCCAAACTACATTTGGAATATGGAAGCAGCTACACAAATCACAAGAGCAAGGACTCATGACCTCAGGTCATAGCTAATGAGTTCAGTAATTAACACAGAAAGCTGACCAAGACAAAGCTACCTACAATTCCAAATTACTAGATACATGAAAATACAAAATTTATATTCAAGGTATCATCAAGGCTTACATTCTCCTGAAACTACCAAAAACTGAGCGGCCTGATATTCCTATAATTTTTCCACAGGAAAAGATGTCATTTCACCTTTCTGCACAGCAAGGATTTTGTATGACTCAGGAGATGAGGAGCAAACACCTTCCCAAAGGACACCAGAAAGGAGTGCCTTCCATTATGATACCACAGCTGCTAGAAATCTGCTGTTCAAACGGACAGGATGACACAACATTCAAAGATTGAATGGTTACCCCAGTAACCAGCCCTCAGAGTCTCCAAGATGAAGCATTTATTCCAGGACAAGAATTGTGGCTAATGTTTGACAATGGGTCACCCCTCCCAGAGGGATGGCCAGAGATGGAAAACATGGGCTGGAATGGAAGGGAAGAGCCTCTTAGAGAGCAGCCAAGTGTGCAAGGCGCTCAGTTTTTCCCTGGGGAATATAATTGATTCAATCTGAGTGCTGCTTTCCAGCTCAGGTTGGATGCCACTTCCCTGCTGAAAATAAAGTGTAGGTGAAGCCCTCACAAAAAAGCTGGCAATAGTTTAAAAACTTCATACATAAATGAGTATAGTTGAACAGAGGGGTCTGGCTAGCCTTCAGTGGCAATATTAGTGAGTGGAGGAAGGGAAAGTGCAGGAATTCTGTGAACACCTGGCAACAACCTGGTGGAAGCATCTGCCTTTGAGCTACTTGCTGTGAATCAGGATGGCAGGGTGCTCGATGCAACACAACTTAAAACTTCTCCCCTTTACTGCAAGCCAGTATTCACAACTGCAAAAAACGCCACATTCTAGACGGATAGAGAAGGGGAAGAAAGCCAACCAAGACTTATTTTCCAGCTACACCAAACATTTTCCCTGTGCCTGTTGCTCAGCCACTGCAAGTGGGAGTCAAATTACAGATGCTCTCTACCAAATGGGAATGTCGTGAAAGCCTATTTAATGTATCAGGTGATGTAAGGAGCATTTTCAGGTTCTGAATCTTTGCCACAGAATCAATAACTGGCTGTTGAAACCCACAAAAACTGCTTACACTGGCTCAACTTACATCCTACTGAATACCACACGCAGGCTGTGCTATCAGGACGTTTTTTCTCTGCCTGCTCTTCAATTGCATAATAGCTGTCTTTGAGACGAAAAGTTAAGTTTATGAGCATGTGCCTTCCAAAGTGCTATTCTCAGGGTCCATACGCATGCTGCTGTTACACAGACGGGACCAGAGGCTCCTCTCTCCTTCAGGGACCAACCAACAAACCGGTGGCAGCACCTCGGACGTGTCTCCGGTGTGCGGAAAGCAGCAGCTCCCGTGCCCGGGCCAGGCAGACACCGCCGGGACAGCACAGGGCTGGCAGCTCCCGGGCAGCTCCCAGGGCCTGGCACTGTGGCATGCAAGGGGCCGTGCTCTCCAAACTCTACCAAACAGCATCTGTTGTTCACAGCCTCCACCACTTCTAGCAACAACACTAAGAGTAGTATCGTGATGACGTGAAAAACAAAAAGAGCACGACTTCCAGAAACTGTTTGGTAAATCACCAGCTTCAGGCTCCTCTGCCACCAGAATGGAATGCACTGTGATTAATGGGGATCTTCCAGTCCACCAGGAACAACCACTGTCACTGTCCAGGCTGGTCTGCTAGATATGTGTTTCATACCAAGAACCTCTTGACTTAATTCGTGCTGCATTATTTGCCAATTTGAGAAACCACTCAAAATTTATCTTAATAAGTACCTGAATAAAACTTTTACAAAGTAAACTAGTGTCATTTCCTCAGAAATCATGAGTCTGCTGAGCACTACAGACACTGGAATTCCTGGGACTGGTCCTCACAAAACAAATAATCCTCTGATTTTCCCAATATATTGTAGAATGCGTATGATTGGCAGTAGTGACAATCATTTTTTGCCATCCTTTATTGAATAAGCTTAAGTATATGTGATATGAAATATTCTCCTATGAAAGGAAAAAATGTGTGAGTTATCCTAAGACGTGGCATATGCCATAATTTCAAAATACAATATACGGAAAATACTGTCAGGTTTGGATTCATCTGCATCATACAACAATGTTTGGTAAATATTAGACCATTTCTAATTCAGTCTTTCCTGCAAACAGTCTTCCATCACGTAGAGCATGAAATCACAAAATAAATATCAAAACAACATTTTAATCCCAAAAACTGAGAAGAAACACATGCCCTGAGGCACAACTCCAACTGCTTAACATCAACAAATAAATGTTTCTCATCCTGCTGCAACCCAAGAACTTTCTCAGGTTTGTGGATGTGTATCTTTATTGGTCTATAATTACTCATCTTTGTGTTAGCTAGTTTCTGTACTATTTCAATTACAGAACTGTCACATGACATGTAAAAACTTGGACTGTGAGTATGTTATTCATATCAGCTGACTCATTATGAGTTTTCATGTCAGTTCTTGGAAAAGAAGTGCTTTCCAGCATGAAGAAAGATCATGTGTCGTAAAAATGATGATCCAGAACTAAGACAGATATCTACCCATGACCTGAGCCCAGATTATGAAGTCTCTCAGCCACCTTAGTAAAATATTAACAGAGTTTGTGGGTTGTCATAGTAAAATGAGAGGCTGCCCTGAACGTAATTTCATTTATGGATGTTCAGAAAATTGACATCACGGCTGCAAGGACATATAAAAAACCAGCACAGTGCATTTTGGATTGACTGCAGGAACATTGACAGGATCAATCTACAGGCTCAGCTCCTCTAACAGCACAACAGAAACTGGATTTTGCAAAGTACACCGAGACGCTTCCTTTTATAAATCAGTTCTGAGGACATCTGAGAAATTTTATTTTGTCTTCAACTGTGTTTGCAATTCCTTTAAAGAAGCATGTGCACAGGAGGCTGTGCCAAGTGCCTGGGAACTACTCTCATCCCCCTGGCCGTGCTCTGCACCCTTGCTAACATTTTGTTGTTTTTCCCTGGAGGAAAAGTGGCTGGAGACAATGCACACATTACAAATGAAGTTTGGTACTTTGGAGGGATCTTGGGATCGGGTATATTGGTAAGTATCTAAATTCGGACATTCCTACCTTTCCCCCACCAGCAGCCATTACTTGCATTGTTGAATTTTCTCAGGATTGCAAATTCCTCTTTGATAAACAAATAAATTACAAGTCATGCAAAGGTTTGGCAATGAGTAACTTAACTTAATGATAAGAAAAAATAAAAAGCCATAGAATTATTATATTTAAAGGAAGATGTAACTTGAATTCATCCCTATTCAAACTGTGTTTCTATTATCTGTAGATGATCTTCCCTGCCTTGGTGTTTTTGGGCCTTCAGAATAATGATTGCTGTGGATGCTGTGGTAATCGGAGCTGTGGAAAGAGGTTTGCGGTAAGTTAAAGGAAACATAGCAAAAAAGGTAAAAGATAAATTGTTAGTGATATATGTATCTTCCTCTCACAGTCATTGTGAGCCTAGACAGATGCTGTCTCGAGTGTAGGACACACAGCCCTGCCATTTGTTTGAGTGCTGGGAAGTGGAAATAGCAGGCTGTAAAAATTGTATTATGCCTCCGATGTTTTGCCACAGGTAGCACAACGGTATGGCCTCATTAGTTTTTGCCATCACAAGATACTTATAGTTACTATCACAATTAAAATTTATTGCTGAAAGAGCTACACTTTGTTTTGCAGAATACAACAGTTCTCTCCTTAGTACTTTTTTGTTCGCAGCTTTTGAGTTACCCTGGCAGTCAGACACTACATTCCCGACTCACTGCAGGCCCACAAAATGAGCTGTATCTCATTAGAGTCACAGGAAATTTCAGGCAGGAGTAGACCTTGGGAGGTCACCCAATCCAATCTCCTACTTAAAGCAGAGTGGACCAGGCTTCACTTTGAATTTATAGCTTCCTTTCACACTAGGAAAGTTTCCAAAGGATACTTTCAGATACTAGTAAACATCTCAAGCATTTTAGTTTAAAAGTTAATTCAGAAAAAATTGTATTTCCAGTAGGAAAATATGTCCTTTCAAAATAAATTCTTAGGATCAAGTAGATCACGACACTTTTTAAATAGAGGAATAAATTTTCAATTGAAAAAAAAAAGAGAGAGAAACAAGAAAAGATTCTTGACTATAAGGTAGACTAAAGAGCTTTCTCTAAATTCTGTCTTTGATGCTGTCTTCATGCAATACCAACAAAACAAGTGGAACTTTGAGAAGGAGGAAATGGAGCCATCTGTTTCTCTTTACAACACTGCATGATCCATTTTCTGCAGGCAGTGAGGAGAGACTAGTTGAGTTTTGCAGAGCACACAGCACTCGGCAAGTGCTCGAGCACTGCAGCCCTGCTGCTGCCCTGGCAGGCGGTGACCAGGGCACGGCCACGCACAGCGAGCACAGCGCGCTCTGGCCCAGCACGAGCCAACCTGCCTGTGTGTGCTGCTGCCTGCAAAGCAACCTGCCTTCTTTTCTGGCAAGGCTGTTAGAGTGCAGCTGGCTTGGAATATTAACACAGTCAGGAGTACCAAGTACATGGTACTACAAGGACCCTACAGGCCTTATCGCCATCAGCATGACTGAGAACCAAATTTGGTCTTGTATGTTAGCTGAAATCCATTATTATGATGTCTACTACAAAAGCGTAATTTTTAAGTTAGACCTGTCAGATATATCAACATAAAAATGCATGCCAGCACTCAAGGCAAGAGTCTTGTGATGAGGTATGAACAAAAACTCATATTGGACTTGATGATATTAGAGGTTGTTTCCAACCTAAATGATAGCATGACCTGAAAGTATGGGGGTTTTTTCTCCACCTGTATCACTTTAATCCAGTAAAGGACACTGCCTCTACCTACAAATTGTTATGGCTACAAGTATTTCAGAATTGAAGCAGAGCATTAGTTCTTGCATGATTTACTTACATATTAGTATATATGGAAAATTCTGTAATAGGAATCCAGAAAAATATAGACATACTTTCCCATCCATTCCAATTCCACTGCTAGAACTTACACTGTTAATTACCTCTGAAGAGATAAAGTATACTAATATGAAACCTAAAGGGAGACTTGGGAAGGAAAACTATAATTATTTGGTCCAAATACAACCAAGATACCAAAGCTAACTTGTAAAGGATACTGTAGATTTTTTTAAAATGCCTTGAGTGGTCCAAGACTTTGGTCTAGACTGCAGTGTCCTGAGAAAAACATCTGGCCGCAGGGGAGCAGGAGCCCTTGAGCAGGAGGCCCCAGAGGGGAGCAGTGCCATCTGCTGCCAGCCTCTGCCTTCTTCTCAGGCACACGGGGCCAGTGCTGGCAAAGCTTCAGAATACCAGTACAGGTATGCATTATACATTTACTATGCAATGAAAACTAACAGACTTTAGCTGTTCAGGTGTTGAATATTTGACTATTAACAGCAGAATTCAGGGAACATACACTGACATTAAGGGTGCATTTAATTGTTTGAATGAGAACCAAAATAACATTATTTTTCTCTTCATCAGATGTTTTCTTCTATAATATTTGCTGCCGTTGGAGTTCTGGGAGCTGGATACTGCTTTATTTTGTCAGCAGTAGCCATAAACAAAGGCCCTAAATGTTACAGTGGAGGAAACTGGACCTACCCTTTCCAGGATGGGTAAGACAAGGCAATCAGAAAAAAAAGACATACATGTTTTAAGTTTGTGAGACGATTCAAATTCCAAATCCATTGTATAAAATTGAGAATGACACTGTTTGTCGAAATTACAGAAGATAAGTGCCTGCAGCATACAGCAACACGTCATAAGGTTCAAGAGCATGGATGTAAAGAATAGCAAGTACAATCAAAACGACTGAGTTTCAAAAGGGCCAATAAAGAGCCTCCTCCTAGGTTATTCTTGGGATGATAAGCAACAAATGGGGATTGGCTGGTGTAGTTGCCAAGCCGCTCTCCATATTTCAAAAGTCCTGGCAGTCAGGTGGAGCCCCAGGTGGCTGGAAAAAAGGAAACAATAGACCCATCGTTAAAAAGGGTAGAAAGGAGGACCCTGGGAACCATCGACTTGTCAGCCTCATCTCTGTGCCTGAGAGGATCACGGAACAGCTCCTCCTAGAAGGTCTGATGATGCACATGGAGGACAGGGAAGAGATTTCAACGACCAGGATGGCTTCACCAAGGGCAAGCCCTGCCTGACCAACCCAGTGGCCTTCTATGATGGGGTGACTCCATCAGTGGATAATGGAAGGACTACAGAAGTCATTTATCTGGACACAATCCCCAACAACATCCTGCTCTCTAAATTGGAGAGAGGTGGATTTGATGGATGAACTGTTAGATGGAGAAGAAAGTGTTTGGATGCTCGCATCCAGAGAGTGGTGGTCAGTGGCTCAGGATCCTTACGGACATCAGTGACAAGAGGTGTCCCTCAGGGATCCCTACTGGGACTGGTATTATTTATTATCTGCATTAATGACACAGAGGGAGGAGGCCACCAAGATGATCAAAGGGATGGAGCACCTCTTCTATGAGGAAAGGGGTTGTTCAGCCTGGAGAAGAGAAGCTTCAGGGTGACCTGATGGTGGCTTTCCAGTACCTGACAGGAGCCTACAAGAAAGATGGAAAGGGACTTTTTATAAGAGCATGTAGTGACAGGACAAGATAATGGCTTCAAACTAAGAGGAGATTTAGATCAAATATTAGGAAAAAATTCTTCCCTGTGACGGTGATGAGGCACTGGCACAGGCTGTCCAGAGAAGTTTTGAATGGCCCATCCATGGAAGTGTTTGAGGCCAGATTGGATAGGTCTTGGAGCAACCTGGGAAAGTGGAAGAGGTCCCAGACCATGGCAAGGGGATTGGAATGAGATGATCTTTCAGGCCCCTTCCAATCCTAACCATTCTGTGATTCTATGATTATATTGAAATTTAATGGTATTCAAACACTTACTACTAATAATATAATACAATATTAATATGTATAATTTTATTTTGGCCATGGCATTTGGAAGCTGCTTGGTCCTCATGCTCTGCAACTCAAACACATTCGTTGTCATATATGTTTATCATTTAACCCCAGCAATCCCACTGCTCAGGCTGAAGTCAAGTTCAACAAACAACAGGGCACAATGTGTTACTGAGGAGAGCAGGTGTGATCAGAACAGAATGGCAAGGGCTGCAGTAAACTCCTCATCACCTCAGAACCATTAATGCAGTCTGCCTCAGTCAAGAGTGATCTGGAGGCATTTCTTGCATCATGCACCAGAAATTTATACTTCAGGTTGAGAAGGAAAACAAAAAACAAAAAACAAAACCCCAAACCACAAACTCTACAAACAAACAAACAAAAAACCAGCAAGAAATACACAGGTAGAAGATTATTTGTTCATGGGCCAGTGAGGGCTGAAAACCAACTCCCTTGGTCTCATTCTGACAGTTTCTGGAAATATGCTCTGTTTCATACATAGTTTTGGTTCAGAAATCACTTGACAAGAACACAAACAACTCAGCACTAAGAATATGTAGATGAAATATAGCTAGTGGTTAAGCAGTTTACAATTAAACCAAAATGTGAAGGCAAAAGTTATGGACGCTATTACCCTTTAGATGACGCATCTAGAACAGCAAAACCTGTTCTTTTTCAGCTCAGTGAGCAAGAAGTGACTTGCATCATTTCATGATTTGTTTTGATAATTCAGTTGTTTTGATTTTATTACAATGTACTTCCTTGTTCCCAACTGTACTTTGAGGCACTGGATTGCATGCCCTGACCACAGTCCCCCACCCACAAAAAATGCTGTAATCAAGAAAAAGCAGCAAAAATGCCCCTGACAAAACACTGGAACAGATAAAACCCATTTGGCACATAAGATCTTTTCTTCCCAAAACACTAAAAATGATTCAATTGTATCAAACATGTTGTCTCGTATTGCTCCCTTCTGATGTCTTGTTTTTTTCAAATCACTTGCTTCACTTTATCTAGGAACTAAACTGAAGTCATGTTCTAGACAAGTAGCACCAGTGTGACAATGGAAATTCTTACCGAAGTGAACAGAACCTCGGCCATGTCACAGAAGTGACAACCTCTCAGTGGTGAGAGACCCTCCTTTGTGAGCTCATACAGTCTTCTTCCTAACTGTTTTGTTCTTCTGCAGGAATTACCTTTCTGACCATGCATTGTGGAACCAGTGTAAGTCACCTGAAAATATTGTCCCATGGCACCTGACCCTCTTCTCCTTGCTGCTGGTCATGAGTGGGATCCAGGGAGTGCTCTGTGGCATTCAGGTGGTGAATGGCCTCTTTGGAACCCTCTGTGGGGACTGCAAATGCTGCGGATGTTGTGGGGTGAGCAACTGATGATTCTCCTTTTTTTATTTTGTGTACTGATCAGTAACATACACACCTCTAGCTGACAGTCAGAAAAACTAAACTAGCCTTCCTTCAGCTCCATGATCATGTTTTCTAACATACTGCCAAAACCCTACACTGTTGCCATTAGGAAATAATATAATCCTTTGAAAGTCACAGCAATAGAAACCAGGAAATTACCTCCATGTTTTTGTTCTTCCAGGGAGATGGAACTGTCTAAAGAATAGGAATATTGCAGACAACTCTCCTCACTCTGGGAGGATCCCCTCTGCAGCCGCTCCACAAAGCAGCCCTCAGATGCACCAGCTCTGGCTAAGAAGATGAGAATGAAGGGCTCTTCCTCCCACAAATGTTAGGAAGCCCTGACTCCCTTTCCAGCCTTCCTGAAATCCCTCATCGTGGAATAAAATAAGTGAAACTCTCACATTCATATTTATTTTTGTAAAACAGCTTCCATTTAAAAAGAGGATATTCTCAGGCAAAATACAATTTTGGGTTACAATTTTTATTCAAGTCTGTTACGTAGCTTGTAACTCCTCAAAGCTTCCAATCTATACATGAGCATAAATGCTGTTTATTAATCTTTTTGCAGAAGTTCAATTTAGCTGTATTTGGCACAGTGCTATGAAAGAGATAGGAAAGACAACAGAGAGCTAGGTCAAAGGCAAAAATACCTTTTAGAAAGATCTTTTAAAACTCTAAAAAAAAGGCTACTTTAAAACTTTAAAAGAAAAGGCTACATCCCAAAGGAATCAAGGAGAAAATAAGAGGGATTGGAGACATTCGAGGGATTCAAATCAACTAATATGCTTCTTTAAAAAATTATGTCACAAATGTTCACAAACCAGCTTGCCAGGCTGGATGTCTCAACACTTCTTGATATTGGCCATATCTGTTCCCTAAAATTTTCCTCCTGAAATAATGATTCTGTAGCCGGTGCTTTCAGAAAATGTACTTCATATACTGTGTATTTACACTAGGGATATCTGAAGAACTTAGAAGTACTTAAAAACACTGAAAGCTCTTGAGCAGTATGCAAAAATGTTAAACAGTTTGATATAGGTACTGAGAATTATGTTGTACAAGATGATAAATTGTTAAAAAACCTCTTCCAAAACAGCTGTCTGTCCCACCTGTTCTACTGCATTGCCCAGGAATTTGAGAGTACCCTTTGCTTCAACACACACTGTGCAACTATCTCGCATCTATTCTTTCATCTGTGGTAAGCAGCTGTCCTGCACCTCATCTCACATTTGTCTTGTTTGATTCATACGAAGCCTTTGAGAACATGGAATGTTTCTCATCAGTGTTCAACAAAGGGATGAGCAGCTGAATAGTGTACAGCTTTGATATAAACAGAGTACAAAAATCTTTGTGGGAGATGAGATAAGAAATAACAGGCAGCAAGCTATACTACCTAAAACCAAAATCAATGAGCTATTGCTTCTAAGAGACAACCAGCTACACCATGGCTTTCTAACATGGGTTAATAACATAGCAGATACTGACACAAGGTGCACACATTTCATCTTGTGATGCAGACTGCATTCAGGTGTATTGAAAAAGGGTAAATGAGCCAGAACCGGCAGCCCAGCTGAAATCACACGTTAAAGTGCCAACAACGGTGTTCCCAAATCTATTCAGTTAAGGCTAACATCTGAGGCTCTCCCCTAGCACACACATCTGCAGTGTCAATTCTGTAGCAGCTGGAGATTGTTCTGTGTTTTTACTCAGCAATGCATCCAGTAAAATCAAAGAGAGAGACTGATCATAGATCGTCATAACAGAGAACGATGTAAAAGGTCAGTGGTAATTCCAGAAATGAAGTCACAGATAAAGAGTGCAGCGCTAGTAAGGGACAGAAAGGTGATGGTAAGAAAGAAGCCACAAACAGGGATAACTGAAAGTGTTAACAGACCTCAGGAGCCTTGACCAACTTAAAGACCACACTATGTTATAGTGTGCACAAATATCAACACACACTAATACAGAAGTAAAAATCATAGCAGCCGAAAGAAAGAATATTAGTATTCTTTGTAAAATCTCAGAAATACCCATGCTGGCTGAAGCTTCATTATTAACCCATAAAAATTGGCTGCTGGGTGACTGGATGACGAGACTGCTGAGAGCACAGCAACTTCGACGTTGCACGGCACTGCTTCAGCTGAGAGCTATCATAGAAGGACACATACCAGTTATTTAACAACCCAGGTTACAACATGTGGAGCGTGCACATGTGATTTTGTGCCCCTGCACTTCAGCAAGATGAAATTGGTTCAGCCCCTGCACAGCTGAACTATATACAGTTAGTTCTCTTTTTTGATTGACTTCAATAAAAAAACGATACATTGGCCGCAGGACAGTGTCACCTTTCGGGGAATGATGCATTAAGTGGAGACTTTTTGCAAATGGTTCATCTCTAAAGGAGGGAAAGAACATATAATGTTGAAAACAAATTTGCTCAGCCCAGAACAAGGGATGTTTTCTCACATCATTCCAGTCTTGAATGTACATCATCTGTCTGCAGTTCGACTTAAGCTCCCTCTTCATGGATTGTATATTACTCATAGTGTAACCAGCTGCAAGGCAAACAATGTCAAACCCTGGAGCCATTCCAGCTGTCAGAGGGTGGGAAGGCTGACTTCTTCCATTACACTAATATGGGTGGGGTTTTTGCCCCCATATTTTAATTCAAATGTGTATTAAATTGAATATACATATTGAATATGTATATACATATTCAAATAATTGAATATACAATATAAAATATACAATATGAATTTGAATATTTTTATTCAAAATGTATGCCTTTTTCACAGAATAGTATATCTGCACCTTTATTCCAAGCAGTGTTTTACAGTTCCCTAGGAAACCCATACTAAAACCCTCAAACCCATCCCCTTCCCCAAAGAAATTATTTTAAAAAACCAATATGCATCCAAAATTTTTTAAGTTCATTTGTATTTCTTTTTTCATGTACAAGATCAAAGAAATAATTAAAAAAAAAACCAAACCAGAATCAAATCCAGGATACAACAGTTTGATTTGATTGCCTCTGATACAATCTATTGCAAGGTACTAAAAATTAAAAACAAATGTGCTCACACAAGTCATATAAAAATGAAAAAAGTAAATAAAATAGTTAAAGAACTAGCATGTACATGGATGTATGTATTAGGAAACAAGTTTATTTGGACAACCACCCACATTTTTATGTAATTAAAATACGCATTTAAATCCTTCCCTTCCCCGAAACAACATTTGTTGTCAAAAAGTCAAACCCAATCCCTCCCCAAGTTACATTCTAACAGTATTACCAGAATACAAACAATAATTAACAATGTCCCATTACTTCTGTATCACCAAGACTTACATATTCCCCCTCAGGGATGGTCACAGCAAAATTGTCCAGCTGGCACATTGGTTGTTTTTATACTACAAGTAGACAGTGTACAATTTTCTACAGTAAATGCTCAAAACCTGAAATAGTACAGTGAAATATTGTCAACAATAAATTTATTTTCATATTACATATGCTTTGAATACTGAAAAGTTCTGCCATAAGCCTGCCTGCTTAAAGCCAGAAACTTTTTTAAAAAGATAACTTTGAAAAATAGATTTTATTGTCATTGCACTTCATCTGACACATCCACTCCACAACAAAAATTAAAAGCTGACAGTGTAAAGAATCACTTTTAATTTAACCCAGATTTGTTTTATGACTGAGTAAAGATCTAACCCAAGATTTTGGCAGCTGTTTCACCCTGAAGTGTTGCTCCGCACAGCATCCTCCTGTTTCAGATCTGCTGCTGGTTTACTATGGAAGTAGCACTGAAACAGAATTTATGATTGCTTTACCCTTTTAAGTTCTTTGCACCAAGACACTCAACCATCAGAAACACAAATAAAAAAGGAATAAAGCTTGCAGCTTCACAATTCTGATAAATACCTGATGTGATTTCACGAGAAAGTGCATTAGTTTTCCCTGGATGAAGAACAGCCTTTGGCTGACAACAATGCACGTGGCTGGGCAGGAATCAGCACCAGCTAACGCAGAGCAGCTGCCAGCCCGACCTGCTCAGAATATCTTCTGTTATGACAAACTCACATGTTCAATGGAGCAGAGTTTACTAGTAAATGAACAAACTGCATTCTCTAAACATAACGTGTTGATGGGCAAGATCACCAGAACCACACCAACACTCAGACCCAGGGGCTGTGGGCTCCTTATGCCAGCTGAGCAGAGTTGGTGACCTGGCCTTGAAAGTTGGCCAGAAAATCTACAATTCTTTACCAACATCAGTCGTGGGACTAAAGAACAAAGCCTTGGGACCATCTGTTTTCCATTTAGGCTGACAACCTGAAGAAATCCTTAAAAGAGAGATTAAAACTAATTACAGTAATTTTGGTCAGCCCTGCCCGGTCCCCTGTTTATTGAAAAGAAATTTATGCTATCTCAACAGTTAGCAAAACTGCAAGAATAGTTTAAAAAAAACCCCAACTAATAACCCATCAAAAGAATAAAAGAAACACAATGCCCATTCAGTGATTAAACTCTGTGCAGACACAACTCTGCTGTTACATCTCTTTTTCTATTAAAAAACCCCTCCCAAGACATTTTTTAAAAGCTACTTTTCACTATGTAATAAAACTTCACAACTGTAGGTCTTTGCCTGACATGTCTTTTTTCAAAATTTCAGTGTGTGTGCTTTTTATTTTCCATCCTGTGACACCATGTACACTTAGCAGTTCATCATGGACACTGTCATTTACTGTATTGAGTGCTTCTGTTATGTTTTTCACTGAACACTGGAGATTCAATTTCTATGTATCCCTGTCTGCAGCCATCCTTCCCAGCAACGATCTACATTTATTACCTCATCATTTGTCTTCCAAACCAACTCTGTATTACCACCACTTCATCACTGACCTTTTCACCTACCTTCACCCAACCAGATGGAAAAAAGTCTTTAGGGGTCAATATTCCGACACATCAGTAAGATCTTGTTAAGTGTTATCAGACCTGACAAACACACATTTACACTTAGAGCTACATCTCTTCTTCTCTCTACATAGCCTGGATTAAGCTTAGAGAAAAGTTATAATGCCTTTCATAAAATTACCTATTTTTCAATACATAATTATTAAATCCATTAATTATAAATAAGATAATTTCAAAACGTTTAAGAATTTTCAGGAATTCATTTGCATTTCAGGGGAACTGCAGGCTTAATGTTCTTGATGCCTCCTCAGTCCCAAACCTCTGATAAGGAAGTTTTTTTGGGTATATAACAGGTAACTCACAGCACATGCCTCGTGTCCTGTGCACCAGTTACGGTTAAGTGAAAGACATAAAAGCTAAGCAGGTTTACCAGGCGAGTCCCAGTGCTGCTTTAGCAGTGAACTGATAAAGTTCCTGGTTTCTTTCATGTATACAACTACATGTATTTTGACACTGTCAGTTAAAAACATCACTGAAAACAGTATGAGGAAGGTTTTTCTCCCCCTATGTATGACAGTAATAAGTTGTGCCACATTTTCCAGAACTGATTTTAAGAGAATATTTTTGCACTTAAGATACTTGCCACAGATTTTATATATATAAAAAATTGCTTGTTCATGTGTTAAGTTACAAAACTGTAGTGCTTAATGCAATAAACTAAAAAATCTAAGAAATTTAAAAAAATGCTTGTTTATAATACATTGCTTTGTTTTTAAAAGGCAACAGTCAGTACCAGCCTGGTTTATTTCATAACAATATTGTAGTGTAAAAATGTTGCTAAACAATTCTGGTACTTTGAGATTGGAAGTAATTATTTTTTGAAAACTATACAGTAATATACTGAAAAAAAGAAACTGCTATAGTATTGTTTGTGCATTCACAAATATATAATGGGAATTACTATGCTTGATATGGATCAGATTTGAACTGTTTTCCATACAGAACAGTGAGTTACTAAGAACTAAAAAATATTTTTAAGGCTTCAGTAAGTTGATAAAAAAAAAGCTTCTGATACTATTGTCATAAACATAATAATAAAAGTGCTCTCATGTCCTGATGCTTTGCACTTTTTTTGAACCAAGTGACCTAGGAATTAGCTTTTCTGATTCACAAAGGGTCTGTGATGTCAATCAGTACCCAGGCACTTTCTGTCCTAAAAGTAAAGCATTTCTGCCTGGTTTGAAAAGGTAAAAAAGTATACAGATGTGTAAAGTGGTATGGGTTTTTTGAAGAAATATATATTCATGTATGTATTTTATATAT